>JACXGM010003321.1:0-17299 GCA_016801145.1 Umbra pygmaea | reverse complement strand
TAGAGCACAATTAAAATACATTTTAATACAGTTTAACTTGCAGCACTATTCAGAGCAATTAAGGACATCCTCCATTGAAAGTAGCCTTCCATAAAACCAAGTGGAGTTTCTATTGAAGCAGGACTAGGGATTGTAGTATTGTATTGAAATGGGTGTACACCAGTGCCTTGTATAAATACTTTAAATAGACATGCTCTAAAAACCTTGGAGCAGCATAGATGGTCATCAGCTGTAGAAGCCATCAGAGGCAGCATGATGTATTGGGCTTGACTGATAATATCTTCCGGGCATTCCTTGCCACATGGTCGGTTAGGGTTAGACAGCTCCAGTCTTCTTCTGGTCACAGTGCTGTTGAAAAAGTAGGGCCTTTTAAATTCTTTTTTGGCCAATTCTGTGATTTTAGGTAAATTATTCTGTGATTTAGTTTTTTTTCACTAAGCCCTACATGACGTAGTGGTGAGTGAGTCTTTATTCCATCCACAATTCCTAATGACTTGTCTGCCTCAGCAACCAAATGACTACCGTATATGGACCAACTTCAATTGTGAACCCTGCACACAAAACTAAATATAGACAATTCTGCTTTAACATACAGTTTGCAAATGCATTGTGACATTGATGTACTTTCCTTGCGTGCAAACTACTCTCTCCCAACATGTAAGCTAAAGGCTATGTCACAATGTTGTTTTTATTTTTGTTAAATTCTGTGTTTCTTTGGAATTAGCAATTCTGTCTGATCAATGCAGAAATTATAGCCTAAGAAGGCTAAACTGGTGGCTTCAAACGTGTTCTCTGGGATGCCCAACTGTTCCTTGTCTCTTGATTTGGTAAACCAGTGATTTTGGTAAGAGTGAAAAAGTGAGAGTTGCCTGTGTGGCAGTTGCCTGTGTGGCAGTTGCCTGTGTGGCAGTTGCCTGTGTGGCAGTTGCCTGTGTGGCAGTTGCCTGTGTGGCAGTTGCCTGTGTGGCAGTTGCCTGTGCGGCAGTTGCCTGTGCGGCAGTTGCCTGTGCGGCAGTTGCCTGTGCGGCAGTTGCCTGTGCGGCAGTTGCCTGTGCGGCAGTTGCCTGTGCGGCAGTTGCCTGTGTGTACCAGGAAGCATGTTCAGAAAGGTTTCCTTGTGGTTAGGGTATCTGACTGGTGTCTGGTTCCCATCTCCAGACCACTAATTTGAAAGCTCTTGGTCAGTCTGAGAGCTCGTCCTCCTAGTTTTCTACAGGTTGTTGCTGTAAATCAGAATTGGTCCTTAATCAACTTGTCTGGTTAAATAAAAGTATATTTAAATGTGTAGGGACAATACTCATCTAATATAACTGAGATGTGTGTATATACATATAGATATAGTACCGGTACACCTTGCTACTATCGGTTTCGACCCTCTTTAGCCTTCAGAACTGTGTTAGTTCTTCGTGGCATGGATTCAAGGTTCTGGAAACATTCCTCGGATTCTGGTCCATAATGACGTTATTGCATGATGCAGATTTGTCAGCTGTACATCCATGTTGAATCTCTCGTTCCACCATCTTCCAAAGGCGGTCAATTGGGTTAGATCTGGTGAGTCGAGGCCTTTTGAGTACAGTGCTCAAACCAGTCTGGCCATTCTCCTCTGGTTTCTCCAATCAACAAGGCATTTTTGCCCAGAGAACTGCTTCTCACTGGATATTTTTTCTTTCAGATGATTCTCTGTAAACCCTAGAGATGGTTGTGCTGGAAAGTCCCAGTATCTCAGCACTTTCTAAAATACTTGTAAGATGGTAATTCCAGGCTTAACTGGATCTTTGTTGAAATGATGGTTTCAGGAGTTAGGTTGTGGTAGATAATAGAATGCTTTAATAAAGGTCTCCTTGTTATGAATACAGGGTCATCTCATAACAAGGCATAAAGACATGTGGGGAATGATAATCTGGAACTGGGTTATATAGCCTTAGCATTGTTGTTTGCACACCTCCTAGAAGAATCTCCTTAGACCCGTGACTGTCTCGTGAGCACATGTGCTGGTCACCTTAACTTCTGTCTAGCGTCTAATCAAACTGGCCTCTAGTTGTTCATCAAATAACTCAGTAACCCTTATCTGTCTAATGTCCTGTCAGTAAAATGTCCTGTTCTATTAGTCTGAATGGCATCCACATGTATTAGACCTGTGATGGAATTACAGTCTAACCTACAATAGATCATATAGTTATAAGCAGTCTAATATATAACAGAGTTATAAACTATAAGTCCCAAGCCATAAGCTACTGCTTATGCTGATGTTATAATATAAGAACTGTAAGGGCTCTCTCTCTGTCATTCTTGCTTCCTTGTCTCAGTCACCTGTTGTCATAGGGACCATGAATCTTCTCCCTGTCTGTCTTATATGTCTTAGAATCCTCCAACAGGCCTCAACTATAGCTGTACAACTCATCTAGTAATACCATCCTAAACTTTTCAAACTGTATTTAAACATCATTATATAGAATCTACTTCTCAACATACTCAAACCAGGCTGTCTGGAACCAACAACCACACCAAGTTCAAAGTCACTTAAATCACCTTTCTCATTCTGACGCTTGATTTAAACTTCAGCAGATCGTCTTGACCATATCTATAGGCTTACGCTTAAATACATTGACTTTCTGGCACGCGATTGGCTGATTTAAGATTCATTTTTATTAACAAGCAGCTGAACAGGTGTACCTAATGAAGTGTGTACACATACAGTACTGTGCTAAATTATGTATGTCAAATATGCTTTAAAAAATAATAAGTCTACTGTATCTACTTAATTTGAATGATGCTAGTATGGCCGCTCTGTGGCGGTTCTCCAGCTGTCCTGTACACTAGATTTGCCAAGTGCAGCTTAAAGCCTCCTCAGGAGTATCAAGGCATTTATTCTTAGTCAAGAGTCCTCAAGGGAGTTGTAGTTGTTAGCTGTGACATTGGGGGTTACGAAGTGGGTGTGGGTTTCATGCTGGCAGAATAGCATTCATGTGGCTTTTTCTGGTTATTTATTTAAACAGTTCTCCCTTCCCTCATTTTAGAAATAAGTCGGCGTGTTTTTGTGTTTCACCAGAAGTCCTAACAAGCATTAGTAAAACATGAAAAATTAGCTCTAGGCATTTTGTCAGTCCCAACGAGGACCGAACCAAACCTCTGTCTTTTCAAAATAAACCCGAACAACACCGCTTGTTCTACCAGAGTTACCCAGAAACACCCACACTTAGTGGTTGACAACCTTCACTCTCTATGCAAATGACTCTTCTCTCCTGATTAACAGATAGAAACACTCCCCGCAGCGTTGCATAGCCTCGTGTCACACGCACAGCTGTGTGTTATCAGCAGCTGAGGACATTCTGAACCGACTGGCAGCAGAGCGGAATGGAGCAAAGTACACTGACTGGAGTCGTGCTGTCTCCTTGTGAATGCAGACCAGGCCAACACCGCAGAGGAGGTTGAGCAGGCAGTCCAGACAGAGTGAAAGACGACTAGATTAGGTGTCAGAGTAGCTGGTGTAACTAGAATGCAGACTGTGACACAGGAGAGCTGATCCAGACCTGTTAGTCCATTGGTTCTACTGGTCCAGTCAGAGATGATCCAGACTTGTTAGCCTGTTTCCACTGGTCCAGGTCGGGGTCTTGGGGGCAAAGCCCTTAGGCCAACAGGAGCTGCATGTTTCAGCGATGCTGTAACATTCCAGTGGTAAGAGGTGCAGATTTTGTTTTGTTGCTGTGAGTGTTATGAACACGGTGTGACACTTTGTTTCAGTGGCAATGGTTGCCTTAGCTAACTAGCTATAAGGTCTAATGAAGACGAAACAGAGTTACGGATGCCGCTTTATTAATGTCATTACGTTTTGATTTGAATATGAAGGGAGGCTATTGGACGTCTTGCACCCTCTCCTTATTGTCCATAGCAGAATGTTTGTGGGCTACTTTCCTGACATGTTGGATCAGATAAATGATCTTGACATTTAGACTGGGTGGTGGACATCGTGGGTCTGTCTGACGACTCTGCAGAAGATCTCCTTGGTCCTTTGCCAGGTCAGTGCGTTAGACTAGCTCCATGAGAAGCTCTGGTGTGACGCCAGCCTGCCCTGCAGACTCTGCCCTGTCCCTAGCTGCAGACTCTGCCCTGTCCCTAGCTGCAGGGAGGGATTAACCTCCAGCCTTCGTTTCTGCTCGTTGAACAAGATTAACTAATCAATGTGTCAGGTAGACTGCAGTCAGTCACTCAGCAGAGTACCACCCATTTATAGTTCTGGGAGCCTGCTCTCCCTCCCGCCTTTTCTCCCTCTTTCTCTCGTCTCTTTCTCTTCTGTGTCTGTCTTTCTCTTTTCTGTGTCTTTCTCCGGTTCCTCCTGTCTCTTGTGGCAGCCTTTAATTAAAGTATTTAGTTGGCTCTGTGTCCCTCATTTCCTGTCTCTCTCTAGAGGACGTTCAAACCTTTGTTCATTTTATTCTGAAGGGATTTAGAAGTAGGTAGGTGGGGGGTGGGGGGGGCAGGCAGGCAGGCAATGGGAAAATGTAATGGGAGCCCATGTGCCCTGTCCGGCCATACTCCTGGCCCTGTCTGGCGCTACTTCTACTCTGCTTTTCTCTGGGTCGATTATGTATTAGTGGTGTAGTTTAGGCAACCCAGACAGTTTATTGATGACTTGAGTGGATCAGACTGACAACAGATGCTGCAACCACACAGGTGTGTTATAACGCTGCAACCACACAGGTGTGTTATAACGCTGCAACCACACAGGTGTGTTATAACGCTGCAACCACACAGGTGTGTTATAACGCTGCAACCACACAGGTGTGTTATAACGCTGCAACCACAAACAGGTGTGTTATAACGCTGCAACCACAGACAGGTGTTGCATCGTTGGCTCGACAACATTAACCTGTATGCCTTTAACCTGGTTAGCACTCACTGAAAGATTTGTTTCTCAACTCACCTGGTTAGATAAAGTTGGAGGATCATTGATAAAGTAAAGCTAATGAATTTCCAGGTGTTTCATTCATCTACAAGTCACATCGGCCTGCCGACTGTAGCGCTCCTGTTGGATAATGTCTCCTAATGCCAGGTGTGCGGTCTTCTGTTGACTCTTGGTCTCGGTGTGTCAGTTACAGAGGTTTCCAGCTGGCACTGTGGCTCAGGCTGTTTGGTAGTGTTGTTTGCAGTGCTGACATTGTGTAACATTGCCAGATAAGAGACACACCCAGGCAGCATGCAGATCACAGCCAGTCCAGCTCCTCACCAGTGATTTAGGTGGGCTGACTGGGCTCATGTCTCACCTTTTCAGCCTTGGGATTTGTCTGTTAGTGAAAGTCTCTTTACCTGTGTCTTTCTGGCTGTCTCTTGAGACCAAATACTGTATTGCTTCTAATTTTTTTAATAAGAAATACTCCATATTGAATGTAAACCAGTACAGATAATTGGTTGGTTTTACTGCTTAACCAGCAGTAGTATCTCTAGATTCTTCAGTTGTGTTGCGTAACACCCATTTCACTCTGCAAAGCGACCGTACATATAATGCATATCATATTTACAGCCTCCAGACTACAGCACCTATTGCTACTATGATTGCTGAAACAGTCAACCCAAGAGGCACATCCCCTGCTGTGTTGTTACTGGGTTATTTAGCAGGCTCCGCTCTGACCAATCCCTCCCGTGGATCAATGTGTGCTCTCAGCTGATGTGCTGTTAGTGGCTGAAGGGTCTTGTAATTGTTGACTGTTGCTAAAGCCTGATTGATTGCTTCCTGTCTGGTCTCAGTGAGGTTGTGCATGGCTTCACAAGGCGAGCTGAGATGTGAGAACTGTATTCTCCTCAGCAGAGACCACTTCAGAATTCAAAGTGGTCAAAGTCTTGGTAGCCTAGCGATATGCTAACATTGTCTGTAGCCATGGGTTCCAGCGCTGTTTTAAATGTTATGTATTCTCTCATCTGACAAGTGTGTCATCTAAACATGACAATTTTCATATTAATACCAACCCTTGATAAATGTCATCATTATTCTCATTTGTAAAGGTGTTAATAGCTGATTATGAACATGTTGTTAATGTAACGTTCCCCTTGTCTCTGCAGATCATTGTTCTAGCTAGCGACACCATGAGCGGCCTCCTGAAGAGGAAGTTTGAGGAGGTGCATGAAGAGGAGCCGAGTTTCTCCTCCCGGTCCTCCTCAGCTTCCTCCGGCTGGGACTCTGAGGGGGAGAGCTGTTACTCTGACTCCTTGGACTCGCCGCCCAGTAACCCTGACTCTCCAGATGTACAGCACCACAGTAAGTCCATATACACAACACACACAAATACTAGCAGTACTGTAATATTAATTAGAGCGATTCTATTATTACCCGGTTCTTTCCTGACCTTCTACTTTCTGAGACTTACGGGTGTTTCACAGTATTGATGTGGCCCTGAAAATGGTAACCTGACTGACCAAGCCGAAGTTTCATAATGAGCTAAATTAGCTGAGGTCCCAGAGGAGACGTCTGAGAAGCACTAATCTGGCTGCAAGAATGACTTTCTGTCTAACACAAACTAGCAGCCTCAAACAGAGCAGTTCATTAAAACATAAGCCATATTTTTGTCAGTCTGAACACCTTTATACTCCGGTCAGTCTGAACACCTTTATACTCCGGTCAGTCTGAACACCTTTATACTCCGGGCAGTCTGAACACCTTTATACTCCGGGCAGTCTGAACACCTTTATACTCCAGACCCTGGAACCAGAAATGATCCTCCCCACCAGTTCCTCCGTCTGGATTGGTCAGTGGTCAGGCATGGACAGGATAAGGCCCACCCACAGACCTTTACTGACTGACATACTGACATTTCCCAGATCTTTCATCTCTCTGGTTCTCACCTTATGGAGTACATCTGTGATCCGATGCTTGGTCATGGGCGTGACAGGACAGAACACTAACATGTGGTTGCAAGATACTGGGTGGTCCTGTTCGGATCAGTCAGCCAAGCTTTGGCTCTGTGTAGATCAGTTTGTCCTGTCTGGATCGGTTCAATGCTACAGGTCATGTACTGTAATGTGGGTAGAACACTCTGCTGTTCATGCAAGCCCTGTGAGGAGTGTTGCACACTTGGTTTCCCTCCAGGTCCTGACGGTAATGGAAACCAGCTGGGAGGAATAGTTTGATCAGTTCTGTTCACACAAGATAAGCTGCTTTGAGTCACTTCTTAAAGCTACAGGATAATAATACACCTGCATAGCAGGGAAGGACATGGGAGGACTAATTCCACCTGGGTAGTGGTAGGCGTGCCCACGTGTTTTCTCTGTGGGGCTGTGTAGGTCTTCGTTGGTCACTGCTGGACTTGCCTTCTGATTGGCCGACAGATTGGGTGCTGTCCTGTTAACCGTTCTACCTGCCTGCTAAGAGCCAATTAAATTCTCCATGTGAATGTGTGACTAAGCAACGATAGTGACTAGGTGACAACGCTCTTGGGTGTTGTGGGGTGTTTGCGTGTCGAATGGGGTGTTTCACCATGTTGCTTACATTATATTTTCTAGCTGCCTTTGATGTCGCCTGGAAGGCAAGGCTGTGATTGGTCAGAAAGCAGCAATCTGCTCTTTCTTTGAAGAAGGTGTGAACCATAGAAATGAAATCTATAGAAGCCTTATTAAAGTGTTTGGCGTGGTCATTCAATTAGTACACCAAAAAATGGCGACTTTCATTACTTGTCATGGTAACACGCAAATCGGTTTAATGCGGAACTAGGGCGCTAGATCTTTGCACTGGAATGGTACTCGTAAAAATGGCTGCCGCTCTGACCATTCTGCTACATTTATTTGCATTTGAATGGCACTTCTATAGATTTAACTTCTATGGTGTGAACGCTCATTATAAAGCGATAGCCCCTATTGTTAGTAACCACCCCTCGCTGCCCTGGTCTTTTTCTACTTTCGGTAAAGATTAGAAGTATGAAAGCAGAACTTGTGTGACTGGACACAAGAACTGGTTCAACGTGCCTTTGTGAATGAGGTCTGTCCAAGCTTAACTCCCCTCTGAAAATATGTCCCCTGGCGTTGTGAACCTTGTGCCCTCTTATGTTTAGTGTGGACACTCCAGCGGCCTCTCTACTGTATGATTGGATGTATAGCTCCACCTGCTCGCAGAGGAAGGCAGTGCGTTTTTAAAATGCTTTTCTTTGGAAAAGTTTTGATTTTTACTTTGTCAAAAAGTACTGGAGAGCTGACCGGAAGGCAGACTGAGGTGATTGGTTGACTCAGCAGAGAGGTAGTTTGTCTAAGGGTTAAAGGTGAGGATTTATGAAAGGGTCAAGCACTAACCCCGGTCAACCACTAGTTTGAAATGCAAGCTCCACCCTCTTTGAGTTATCAAATCACATTACGTTTTGGGCAGAGCTACCTTCAACATGTTTTTGGAATTAACTTCCAAATCTTGGTTATTTGAGAAACAATGACATGTGGGATAACGTCTCTCTCTGTCCCCTCAGCCACCTCAATCCTGAAGAAGCGTGCACGGCGTGGGTGTGGAAATGTGACCTTTGACATGGTGACAGTGTTCCAATTCCCACGGTGCCAGGGCTTCAGCAGTGTTCCCAGCAGAGGAGGCTGTTCTTTGGGCATGGTGCAGAGGCACAGCGCCCTCCACAGGTACACCTTAGCAGAGTATGCTGCGGCGCAGCGCAAACTCCGCAGAGAGAAACTCCTTAACCGCCTCCGTGAGGAACGACTGGAAGCTCTCAAGCAGAAGGTGAGAGTAACTGCATAGCTCTTCTGATTGGCTTAACTGACTCTGTTCAGGTGCCACCGTTTGACGTGTTTGACTTGAGAAAACAACAACATTTAAAACCTCTCATCTTCTACCAGCTGACGAAGGGAGGCACAGTGGAGTCTCCGGAGGCTGACTGCCTCACCCTGGAGGACGTCCGAGAGGACCAGGTTGACATCGGCACATGCAACCTGGACAGCAGCTCCCTCCTCCAGCCCTACCCCTCCAAGCAGAGACACGCCCTCCTGAAGGCGGCTGGGGTGAAGAAGATCGACAAGGAGGAGAAAAGAGAGCTCCATGAGTTGCGCGTGTCCCGGGAGGACTGTGGCTGTGACTGCCAGGGCTTCTGTGAGCCTGAGACCTGCGCCTGCAGCCTGGCTGGCATCAAGTGTCAGGTACAAACCCCTGGTGATAACAGAATCACCACGCTATCATGGCAGTGTCTGTTAGGTAGTACTCCTGGTGAAACAAGTAGTGTGTACCCCTGGTGATAACGTTCTCCTCTCTCCTATAGATGGATCACTCGTCCTTCCCCTGTGGCTGCACCAAGGATGGCTGCGGTAACACGGAGGGTCGTATAGAGTTTAACTCCAGCCGTGTTCAGACCCACTACATCCATACCATCATGAAGCTGGAGCTGGAGAAGCGGCTAGAGGACACTTCTGGGCCAGGCCACGCCCCGCCAGGCCCTGCCCCACCTACGCAATATTCCCCGGCAAACCTGCCTTTCATCCCAGATGTCCCATCCTTTCACTTCAGCTCAGAGCTGGCGGCGGTCGGGGAGAACAGCTGCAGCAGCGACATGACCGATAGCTCTGCCTCCTCGCATGGGAGCGAAGATTCCGAAGAAGGGGCGGGGCTGGAGCAAGGCTCTAGGGAGGACGGCCCCCTGGTGGACGAGAACGGACTGAGGCGCATTCTCAGCTTCAGCCAGGTGGACAACAGTGACTACATTGAGATCAACTGTGACGCCAATGATGCCCGCTGCTTTCCTGAGCAACGGCTACAGCAGCAGCCATGGCTAACATCTATGTTTGGGGGGTTTAGCGCAGCAGACTTCCCCGACGAGAATGACAATCTAGAGTCTGCTCTGTTACGGGAGCACACTGATCACCGCTCCACAGATGACAAAGCCAACCAAGCCAATGGACTGTTCCATCACAGCGGAACAAACCCCCCGTCCCCCTCTAGAGAGCGTCCCGACACCCCTTCCCCCTCAGTGGACCGCAGCGCTGCCAGTTACATGGACCTTAGCCTGTCATCAGAGTCTGACCTGGAGTTCTTTGATGGTTTCCCGTGTCTTGGAGCCACATCTCTTTACAGCTCCATGAAGGACTATGAACACATGGACAACTTTTTCCAGTTCCAGTTGCCAAGTTACACCAGTTGCCAATCACTGGCCAGCGATCCTGGGACCTGTCTCCTGGAGTCTCTGATTGGTCTGTCGGAATCTGTCCCAGAACCACCTGCAACATTCACAGACAATCAGCTGTTGGAAGAAGCTGTCAGGGGTTAACTGTACAGTCCTAGGTTCTGAACCTACAACTCTGGGGGGAAAATGTGATGCATATCCCTGCCCGCCTTTTGGTATTGAGATTCCATATTTGCCTTCCAAATGTTAGCAATTCAGTGTAATTATTATAGTAAGAAATGGGAGCTAACATTTGTTAGAAACATAAGAAAAGTAGACAAAAATTAACGTTTTATACCATGATGTTGCCCGTTGAGGTGAGAGTACCTATGACCAGACAGATTCTGAAGCATTAACAAGAGGGTGACTGGTTTCAGGCCACAAGCATTAACCCGAGGGTGGCCAGTTTCAGGGTGTGGACAGTGGAGAATCATCAAATATGACTGATTGTCAACCTCAGGGAAGCAGACCACTTTAGAATCACAACATGGCCTCCATTAGGGCTCTGCCCAGTCACAGTTACCTGGACTCCATTAGGACTCTCTATCAGGGGGTCAATGTTAACTGGAGTTAGTGGGGCCAGTAATTGGTCAGATAGACGCCTCTTCCTCTGAGTCTCCAAAATGGCGTCCAAGGCGATAAGGTACCACAGTCCCCCCCGATAGCATCTCTATCAGCACTTTATCTATAAAACTGGGGATGGATGAATCACATCTTCCTGGGTCTCTGTCAGTCTATGATGTGTGAAGTCTCGAGGGTCAATGACCTTTTTGAACTTTTACTTGCTAAAATAAACTGGGTATTCATGAGCTGAAAAACCAAGAATATTACATTTGGTATACAAAACAGAAAAGGCTATATAACTGTGTAATCTGTATTTACATTTTTATTATTTTTTTAATTTATTTCTTTGAATATATGACTATATTTATTTTCAGGTTACACCTACTTAACGTATGTTGAAGCAGCACTGAGGTTTGATATTCACAGTCTTTGCTAATATATCAGTGGCTGTGGGACATTGTTCCCTGTTCACTATTTGGTGTACTGGTCAACCATGGTGCACTATTAGGGAGCATGGGATTAAAAGGAAATCCAGTGGGAAATTATTTAATATCTATTGTCCTATTTTAAAATATTAATTTTTGGTTTAAATTATTTCCTTAATTCTCAAGTTATGAACTAATTTATGACATGGTGAGCAATAAGAGCTGGTGGGATGTTGTTTACACATTGGCCTGTTTTAACCAGACCAAGAGCACAGTGCTTCTGTTTTAACTGTGGGACTGAAAACTGTGTTACCTACCTATTTGCTAAATGTGTTGTTTATTATTATTATTATTATTATTATTAATAATATTCTCATAGGTTAATTATATTAATGCCTATAATGATGACCATAGAGAACCACACTAATATTTTATAACAAATTTGTGTAGATTGAAAAAATAATTCTAATGTGTATTGACAAATTATTTTATTAAGACATTGAGTAATTATTTCAAAAATCTTGAATCCTTTGTAATATATTAATTATAGAGAACCGTGTACTTATTATGAAGGCTATTTGCAGTCCAGCTTTTTGAAATATTTTTCATAGCCACACTAATTGGGTTGAGCGTTGTTTTGGACTATGATGAGCCACTGTAAACTCAGATGAATCAGAAAAGATCCGTATGATTGTACTTTCAATAAGGTGGTTGTGACTGAACTCATAGGATATTGAAAATGAATCAAATGTAAAGGTTTTTGTAGATAGAAACCACTGCATATATTATGCAAGGCCTATCATATTATGCAAAAAGCCCTCGGTGTGCGCATTTCCACATGTGAACTGTCAGTATGGTGGTGATTTTGACAGAGCTGCAGCTGTATTTTGGCTCTGCCCACCACTGTTTTGCCATCCAGGAAGAGATGCATGATGGTCCCATCCACTGCATGTTTTCTGCTGAATACTTTAAACAGTGCATAATGCACAGCAGTAATGAAATCCATCTGCTGACTTTAGGAAGCATCCTATTTATACAATAGGTGTCTGTTGGTTAAGATCCATTTGATGAAGTTATACATTTAAGTTCTATCTTATGTTTTCCATTGGCTCGGATCCATCAGATTTCCATTCCAGATCTAAGATTGATATGATAGGGTTTTTTATTGGCTAAGATACATTAAATAGACATTTCTAGTTGTTAAGATTCATTTGAAGGATTTTCTAATACTAAACAGCACTAGTGAAAAAGCATCCTTTTCAATGAAGTCATTGCAACAATAGGTCTTTATTATTGTAAAGTAGCAAGGCTTACAAAATGTACTTTTGCCTTTATGTTGTACATATGTTTTGCTTGACTGGTACTGCAGAGCAAACAAAGCTGCTTCATTTTTTACTTGTCATTTTCACTCTTCAGTTAACTGTGAAAAAGTGGTTTATTTCATCCAAGTCTTTTTTTGACAGCTGTCCCTTTTTTTTCGACAAGTTGTTCCTTCAAAATAAAAAAAGCTTTTCTTAAATCCCTGACTCTCCTGTTTTATACATGTCTGTCTAAAATGCGTACCTTGTTTTTCACACCTGTAGATTTAGGGTATGCGGTGGTGAATTCCGCAGCCTCTTTTAGCCCGATTTTGTTTTTTGTAAACATCTGGAATCCCTGCTTGGTTTCTCATCTCCATGGTGAAGAATAAGGAGAGAAACCTCAACATTCACGTTGGGTGATGTCACTTTGGAATAAGTAACATGGCAACCACAACAAACTAACCAATCCACTGCCAGCGGCCTGGCTCCAGGAACAGTATGTAGTCTCTTTAATTACCCAACATTTTAAGTCATACATTTCATGTACTGGAGAATAACAGTCTTTGTGTTTTGACTACAAAGTGCATTCTGTTTGGGTAGCTATTGAAGACATTTCTGTGGTGTCTGTGTGGTTTTTCACAGTAAAAGACCCACCCCTCAGTAACAGTTAACCATCAGCGCCATCATGCTGCCACTCCCTGTTAGCACATTAAAACAATTCACTAAACAAGACATTTAGTCTGTGTTCAACAATCACAGCATGACCATACCATATTGGTATGCAGCACAATGTCTCTTGCTTGTGAAGAGTAATGTACTCCCACACAAAGGAATCAGTATTTTGAAAATTAATTTTCCCTACATAATGACATCTCTACAATGTGTACAATTCAACTCAATACTGACCTCAGTTTAGATAAACCTGTGGTTACATCTGGGATCTAGGTAGATGATGTATGACTAGGGATCTAGGAGGAGCTACATAACAGAATGCATGGAATGTTTTCACTCTGCGTGCTTCTGGGAAACTGGCCCTTGTATTATGGCTGGGTGAGAGTACTGAATTATAAACATGAGGATGTGTTTCCACCATTTGGTTTTGGAGAAAAATATAATAAAATAAATTAATATTAACCATAAAAATATATATATTTGACTCAACACGATTGTAACATTGTAACTGACAACATTTAAATTTGTGAAGCCTTCAATCAACATTTTATTGCAGCTGGTAGGTGAAGGTGCAAATGGAAATGATATAAAGCCCCCAAAAAGGACTGATTGTGAAACCAGTACCTTGTTGAGACAACCATCGTTCTCATTTCAGCAGGTTACCTCAGAGGAAGTTTTTAAAGCCTTGTTAACTGTTGACAAAAACTGCTACTGGGGCAGATTATTTAAATCCTGGTCTCCTGCAGCTCACAGCAGCTACTATTGCTGAGCCACTTGCACACATTTTTTACTTATCCATTTAAACAGGTATATTTCCTAAGGTCTGGAAGTCTGCTCTATTACTTCCACTTTTTAAATGTGGAGATCCCAGTGATTTAAACAACTACAGACCTATCTCTAGGCTTTCATGTCTACTGAACATTTTTGAAGTGTATTTTTTTTAGACATTGTATTTTGAATGTATTCTGCTACTCTGGTACTAAATGACATTATAAGTAGTATGGATGAAAGAAGCATTCTCCAGCTTAGATTTATCTAAGGCTTTTGACACTGTGGATCATTGATTACTTTTAAAGAGGCTGTCATCAATTGGACTGGTTAGGTGCCTGTAGATGGTTTGGAATTGATTTAACAAGTAGAGCACAGTGTGTATCTACTGATAGAGTTCTATACTGATGATACCGTTGTTTATACTATGGGTGACCAGGTCCTTTCTGATTTTTAATCAGCTTTTTTAGCCATACAGAATGCTTTTGTTTAATTGAAGTTGGTACGTAATGCAGGCTAAACCAAGTTCATGCTTTTTTTCAAATGCACAACATAAAATGTGATGATATATGTATTTGCACATTGGATGATGTCCCTATTGAACATGTTCATGCTTATACATATTTGGGTGTCTGGATTGATGATAGGCTCTCTTAAAATGCATGTTGATGAGTTGGTTAAAAAACTAAGATTTAAAGTGGGTTTCTTTTATAGAAATAAGTCTTGTTTGACACTGAATAGAAAACAAATACTTGAAACTACTTTTTTGCCTGTCATAGATTATGGAGGCACCATCTATATACATGCCTCTGCTTCTGTGTTAAAACCTCTTGATGCTGTATATCATAGTGCCATTCATTTTATTACAGGATTCACGTATCAGAATGTAAAATGGCTGTCTTTCAAATGTCATGGAGAAATGCATTTTGCACTTTTTGTTTATAAAGCACTTTTGCACAAACTACCACCTTTAATTAATTCACTTTTAACTCTCAGATGCACTGGCTACCAGACCTGAGCCCAGAGATGACTATTGCTGAATATCCCTAAGAGCTCCACTGAATTGTATAGGCCTGTTTTGTGGTTCCTCATTATGGAATGAATTACAATGTACTTTTAAATTGGAGGAACATTAGGGCTTTTTACATAGATGTTTCCTTATTACAAGGCATTGCACTATTTGACGCTTTTCCGCAGCAGAGAGATCCTTTTTCTTTCCCATATTGCTTGAAACCTGTGGTCTGTTTAATAATGTGGAACATCTTTCTTAAGTAATCTGAGATTGATTTCAGTGATCCAAAGAGCCCGGAGACACAATACCATCCATGAGTTTGATTGAAAAACAAAATATTTAATGTTAATGACACTTAATTCCAATGTGCATAATAATGTGGAAAGCTGGAACATAAAAATATAATTTGAATGGCTTTTTATTTGATTTAAAAGGGATACAAATATTTTCTATATTGAAAATAATGTTTTACTCATCATATTAGACATTTTTTTAAAGTTTTATTAAACCTTTAATTTGAAACTTTGCAAGTGGCTCCAGCCTATTTCCATACTGAGTCCTCCTTGCCCTACAATTCTATATAGTTTCCTACCTGATGAACAGCACAGAGCCACAGAGAGCAAACCTGTAACGAAATAATGCTTTAGAATTGAAATGTTAACTTTGTCAACGTTTATTCTGACACTAAATGCACAAATAATGCATAAAGAAAAAGCAATTCTATTTCATAAATTGAAAACTGTGACAATGTTAATAAAATTAGACATGTGAAATTAGTGTTTGCATAGTGTTTGCATTTCTCAAGTGAAATACAGTATGAAATATGAAACATATTGTGTAAAAAAACAAAGCAGCTCTTTTGATTGAGGCCATTCATTATAGTACAAGAGTATAGACCTCCCTGATAGGTTGATCCTTAAAAGCTTACTATTGGCTGGAGCAGAGTAGAGACCTGACAAGTTCGTTGTTCAAGGTCGGAGAGCGGATCGAGCCCGATCCAGGACCTCTGTCTGGATCAGAGGGTAGTGAGGATGTTCTGTGAGGACCTTCGATAGAACAGATAGTTCAACACAACACCATGGACACCTACACTACCACTCGTACTAAATAGCCCTGGTAAATTGGGTCAACATGTTCCTTTGTCCTCATCTGGCCCAGATTGTAGAGAGGCACTGACAATAACTGAGGCATTGTGATCTGATTGTGATCAGACCACATATGTTAAAGGACACATTTGATATGTATGGTTTGCAAAACTACCTATTAAATAATCAATACATCCATACTGGTGTGGAACAATCAACATCTCTAATGTCCATAAAGACATGGTGAAAATTCCACAAGTGGATATAGACAAGAGACACATTTAGTGGTTTATTCATCTTAAATGGATTAACAACACATTACAGAAGTATGATCTGAAAGGAATATTTAGGGCCTAGACCAAGCTAAGCTGTCTTACAGGTCTGGGATCAGGTTACAGATGGTAGCAGTCTGTGGTACTGACCTTGTGACAGACCTCTATAGCCTCGATGTACCGCTTTTCCTTCAGGTAGTTGAATGCTAGTCTGAATCCTGGAACGAAGGGAATTAACAAAAACAATAACAAAACCATTAAAACAACAACAAATTCATCAATTAACACAACAACAATAACAACAAAAAATGATACTAACAGACACTAAAATTAATATAAACATGAACAACAATCAGCAGAGCTGATTCTCAGGACATTAACATTGTCCAGAGAAAGACACTGACCCATGGCAGGGTTGACTCTGTTGGTGTGAAGCCAGGCATGTCCATAGAGAACTGCAGCATCCCGGTATAACTGTTCCTTCTCCCTGATGTAGCCCATGTACTCATACGCTCTGCTGCACGCCTGGACCAGCACACAACAATACAAGGTATGATAAACTAATATACAATACACACTAAAACACAATCTACTGAGAATGTAACATATAAATACAAAGCTACATTTCAAATAAGCCGTACAGACAGCTGGTGGAGGAGCATTACTATCAGATCATAGTAGGGGAGAGTGGAGTAGAATGAGCCATTTTTTACTTACGTCAACCTATAGCCAAGGGAATATGAGACAGGAATAAAACTAACGCAGACACCACAATTTCAGGATGTGTGCCATCAATTGAAACCTTAGCAGTGTTTCTAACTCAAATAGACAAAAAAATATGGGGTCCCAAAAAAAAGTGGTTTTGTGTCTCAACTTTATCTTAGGGGTAAGTTGATCCAACTGACAGGATCAGCTGAACTATCTGGGAAGACAGGCTTTTTAACTAGTACTAACTATTGTATGAAAAGAATAAAACTCTAAATACAGTACAATGACTAATACTTAAATCCCCCATTCTGCTGATATTACCCCCAAGGCGCTAGCTCATTTTTCCCCACAGCCAAAATTTTGGG
>JACXGM010003320.1:5899-42500 GCA_016801145.1 Umbra pygmaea | reverse complement strand
GATTGTTCCTTGTGATTGTTCCTTGTGATGGCTCCTTGTGATTGTTCCTTGTGATGGTTCCTTGTCATGGCTGCTTGTGATTGTTCCTTGTGATAGATCCCTGTGATGTCTGCTTGTGATGGCTGCTTGTTATGGCTTCTTTTGATGGTTCCTTGTGATGGCTCCTTGTAATGTCTCCTTGTGATGGTTCTTTGACTGTGAATATTTATTTTTCATAAGAGGTCCCTGGTTTATTGATCTCACAACACAGAAAATGTAAAGTTTACTGTCCTTCCGGTTTTCAGAACATGCCAAGAATATGACCTACAGTATTTAACCAAAAGAGAGAAAATGTGTCTTTCCAACGGAGGTCTAATGAGGAAGAAACAAAAAGAAAAGGAGTGAATGTCAATAAACCATGAAGTGGAATGACGTGACACATATAATTTATCCAAGGTTTTGCTTGGCTCATTCACATCTCCCAAAAGCAGGTTGATGTGGTACATTTATATCATCCTGCATTCTGAAATAAGAAAGAGCATATGGGAATGAAAAATGTAAGTTCATTAGCAGAATGTGCTTTTCCATATGTTTGGGGAGCACTTCATGTGGTCAGTTTCTGTCGACACGGACAGTAAAAGAAGTCTACCATGTGGAGCTGTAGTACTCATGTCACTCATATGTTATACTGTATGCCCACACATAATAGGAAACCGTATGATCACATAGGATTTCCATATTTACTGGTACACACATATACTGGACCACTAACAGTATGTCAAAGAAAGTGTAACTTCCACAGACTTTGATTTTGTTGCTTAGAATGTTACTCTTATGTTACATTTACTAACCTTTAAGGGCCTAAATCCATATTTACACAATAAAATACAGTGGGTTTTACAGTTCTAGTGAATGAAAATCTGTTTGAAATACGTACAGCATGCCTTGATGTCAACATAAATCCAATAAAATCGAAATACAATAATTATTCTTCATCACACAATCTAACTACCACACAGCGTCTCACCAGATGCTATAAATAACACTCCTTATAAATCCCTAGTACAGGCCAGTTCCATGGATGGTGGCGTTTCAAAGAAAGTCAAGATCCCACATTCATCTAATGTGGTCTTATTTGACATCAGTGTATCTGGTGCATTATTACAGTAAGTTATGTTCAATTGGTATCATAACTTCATCAACATATCAGTTCTTGTTGGCTTTCAGACCAAAGAATCTGCCACAAAGATTTAGTCAGGGAGGAACATGCACCAAAAGGAACACACAGGCACGATGACACAGAGTGATTCGATTTAATTCAACATGGTGGTTGTATCTACAATAATTAAAACTTGGGAGCGTGAATATTAATCAAGTTACATTTTGATTTTGCGAGTTTGGTCTAATTTACTCATGAAAGCTTATGAGATTCAGTTAATCAAGCAGTCCTCTCTTACTGCTTAATATCTTTGACGCGTTGCCTGTAGCAGAGATATGGGGCTGGCGCTTCGATTGGCCGGGCAGTCAGTTTGGAGAAGTAGCCTGAGGCCTTAGCCTGACTCACGCAGCACCATGCCAACATTGGATAGAGATGACCTACAGGCCTGCATTTGAACCACAGCTTCTTTCAACACTGCACTAGCAGTTATAAAAGTTATAAAGCCTTTATAACGCTGTAATTGGGTGATACAGTATAATCATATAGGAGACCTTCGCCATGTAAGTGTAGTTTTGGCGATCGAAAGCGATTTTTCCACAACACATCCTCTATCAGTATGACTGTCAAAAAAGACGTTTGAAACATTCTAATACACTATTATAAAATGGGGGCAACATCGGTCCATTTCTGCCCCACAACTAAAGACAGTAAAGGTCCTTCATGTGCTGCCTAAGGCAGAGTGCCTTGTGGACAATTAGGAAGTAAGAGCATCGTTCTACGGAGTGCTCACGCCAAGAATTGAGAGAAAAAGGAGGGAGAGAATGTAGGAGAAACGACGGAAACGAGAGAGGGGGAGAGTGCTGAGAGCAACAGTAATTACTTTGCTTTGTTACCATGGACACCTGACAACGCTTCCTGTTTTTTTCGCCCTTCTGAGGGAACAGCAGAACACTTGAACTGTAGAAAACATATGCTTTGATTTCTGAATGTTGAGTTTTTGTAAGGGAATACTGAGTTTTCTATTGTAAAATGTTGACATTATATCCTGACATATTTGTTACTTTCACTCTAAAATAGGTATACAGTTTGCCAGGGAACATATTTAATGTATCATGTCTCACACTTTATGTCTGCTGTGAATTCAACAGACAAATATAGGGCCACAGCCTTCGGCTTACGTTGAGTACTGTACTGTGGGTGGTGAATAAAGAAGTTAGCCATGGTACCAGTCATAATCCATCCTTCAAAAAAGCCAGATGGAAGGGCTAATGTTTCTGTCAAAATATTGTTTTTGGACAGAGGTGTGCACACTCCCCCTTGCCCGCCCCTATTCACCAACTCACTCACTTTCTGTCGTTCTCTCCATTTCTCTCTCGTCCGCTCTCTCTTTTGTTCTCTCTCATCCCTCTCTCCTCTATTCCTCAGTTTCTCCTGTTATTTCCGTGCAGTGTTTTTTATCAGCGCATGTCACAGGATTGCTCCAGTCATCCTGGCGCTTGAGAGAGAGTGGTCTGGCCGGTACTGTATTGAACCAGGCGAGGGTAGGTTGGGCCAGCCGGCATGGGGCTGAGTGAGGCCTGGTGGGGCTGAGGCCTGGTAGAGGTGTGTGCTTGGTGGTGACTGTGAGCCGTGGCCTCCTGTCGGCCGAACACACACAGAGCGACCTTGTGTGTAGCAGAGCCCTGGGCAGACGCTGAAGTCAGCTCACGCCACACAGTCACCAGTCACCATTTCTCCCTCTGTCTGACAAACACACATACTGTACACAGGCACACACGTCACCTGAGGTAATATGTTATGTTTACAGCTATGTGCTGCAATGTTGCTAGGTCCTATGCACATTGTATGACAAACACACTTCAGAATCAGACATTTTCATTCACTTTGGAATCTGGAAACACAGAGATGAAAATTGTATCTTTTCTCCTGGTTAAGGTTAATGGTTATGGCTAGGGTACGTTATTACTTCTTATCGGTTAAGTTAAGGTTCGAACCTCATATTCATTCTGATTTTTGGAAGTCAATTCATTCCGACCAAATGCAGCATTTCATTTGGAAATACATCAAATGAAATAGAAAAGTAACTGGCACTGGGATTGAAACAACCTATTGGATTCGGCAGACCCACAAACCCACCATTTCTAACCACAATGCCCTTAGAAAACTGCCAATATATATACAGTAGTGCTCACAATTGCCTCTAGTGGACAGTTTTCTAAGAATTCATAGACAGATTCACGATCCCAAACTGGACAAACTTCTGCAACTGAAACCAATCGGGAGTTATATCTTCTCTGCGAGTTTGCCATGCCAATTTTCACAATATCATATTTATTTCCATACATTTAGTCATTCATGTACATATGAACTCACATTGGGACAGAAAGCAGACCAAAGTAGAAGTACAAATGAATCAGGTGATGCTACTCCAGCCCCTCATAGCTCAGTCAACACCACTAGTGATGTTTTAAACACATCTATAAATCCAGCAAGCCTTCCATAAATCTGTCAGTGCGATCATTACAATAATTACTTTAATTTGCTGTTGATGATTTAATGATAAAGCAACAGAAAAAAAAGAGAAAGAAAACAGCTCAAGGAGGGGAGACGCCGTGCGGGTTTCCTGTTGCTCTCCAGTCACCTGGTCTGCAACAGAATGCGTTGTGTCCCACCACTGGCACTGGCATACAACTGCACACTCGGTCTCACACACACATACATATTCACTTACACACACATGCTAAATTACACAGAAACACTGATTCCTACACCTCGGGCCATGATGTGGATGGTCACTCAGGTCCTTGTGTCAGCTTGTACTCAGGTAGCCCTACCTCATTATGTCCTTGTTTCAGCTTGACCTCAGGGAGCCCTACCTCATTATGTCCTTGTTTCAGCTTGACCTCAGGTAGCCCCACCTCATTATGTCCTTGTTTCAGCTTGACCTCAGGGAGCCCTACCTCATTATGTCCTTGTTTCAGCTTGACCTCAATTATCCCTACCTCATTATGTCCTTGTTTCAGACAGAGAGACAGAGAGGCAGACATACAGACAGATAGGCAGTAAGACATACAGACAGACAGACAGACAGACAGACAGACAGACAGACAGACAGACAGACAGACAGACAGACAGACAGACAGACAGACAGACAGACAGACACAAACACACACACACACACACACACACACAGTCAGACTCATAGTCTCAGTCTCCCTTTGTTGGACCAGACTCCTGTTGGGAAAGGGAGAGGGAGTCCAGCTTCGAGCCTCCAGAGCCTGGCCCGCTCACACAGGGAAGTATCCGCCAAAACCAAGATGGCCAGAGGCCAGTGTGTGTGGGCGCGTGCCGGCGTGCATGTGTTTGGTGGTCTTTAGCAGCTCAAAAGAAGGGGAGACATTATATGAATAAAGACGTAACGCCCTTCTCCTTAACGCTGCTCACAAAGCTTTTCAATCATACTGTTTCATGTATGGGATGAGTTAGCTCCATAATACTATTTTACAATTGAGCCTTTCATACATCAGAACAAATATAGACATGGTGACTGATATACCCTTGTTAAAAAAATGAACAGATTAGTCGATTTCCATTGCCCAGAATCATGTAAACAATACATCATGATCAATGCTAATGCTTTTTTACAAATACAGAAGTGTGATTCCCCAACATCAGGGAATCCCAGTGGTTTAGCCTAATCCATTATCTGTTTTAGTTTGGCTTTAGAAAACAATGTAATCATATTTTGCCAATACTTCCCCCCTCATAGGTAAAATAGTATATATCTGTACTTAAGTGCCTCTCCTGATTTTAGGGGATGAGTTATATACCGTACACATTTGTTGTACAGTTTATTTTATTTTTGAGAATAGATTCTAATTTGCAATGGTGACCTGGGCAAGATAAAGTGTAAGGTGCAAGACAACATAAGGTTACACATTCATTAAATTTACTAGTATCTTTGAATAACATTCAATTTTTAAGATATTTAATATTACATGACTGTAAAATGCATAGGTAAAAATAGGTTCCTCTATTGAACTATTTTTATGTGAAAGGAGTTACTGTGGGTAGATTATTTAGTTGATAGTAAGACTAATTTGGTATGTTAAAAATATTTAAAAGGCAAATATATCATTTAACAGAGGGGAAATTACTTATTGTTGAAAACAGGATGCCAAAGAAAAGCTAAACATTTCTCTGAATGATTTTATCATGTATTAGTTTAACTTGATGAAATGCATAACCTATGTCCTGAAAAAAATGCTTATTTTTCTACATGACAAGACTAATTTTTGTGTCAATATTACAAAACCACATCTAGAATAATCTTCTCTAAATTATCCAATTATAAATATTTTTTGTGTATTATTTCAACTTGAAGATCTTATCAAAGTATTCATAACTGCTGCTAAGTCAATACTAGAGAAAATTTTGACCATATGGAGGAAGTTACGTTTACCAGCAACACTCAATCAAAAATAGGCCCTTATTACAGAAAGGCCAGTTCCCCTAAGAGAGCTTATAATAAAGATGCTGGGATGTTAAAGGGAAATTCCACAGTAAATCAGTTTCATAATATAGTATTTACAAACATTACCATAGATGATTTATGTCATATACACTCACCTAAAGGATTATTATGAACACCCGTTCAATTTAATTTTAATGCAATTATTTACTCAACCAATCACACGGCAGTTGCTTCAATGCATTTTGGGGTGTGGTCCTGGTCAAGACAATCTCCTGAACTCCAAACTGAATGTCAGAATGGGAAAGAAAGGTGATTTAAGCAATTTTGAGCATGGCATGGTTGTTGGTGCCAGATGGGCCGGTCTGAGTATTTCACAATCTGCTCAGTTACTGGGATTTTCATGCACAACCATTTCTAGGGTTTACAAAGAATGGTGTGAAAAGGGAAAAACATCCAGTAGGTGGCAGTCCTGTGGGGGAAAATGCCTTGTTGATGCTAGAGGTCAGAGGAAAATGGGCCAACTGCTTTTAAGCTGATAGAAGGGCAACTTTGACTGAAATAACCACTCGTTACAACCGAGGTATGCAGCAAAGCATTTGTGAAGCCACAACACGCACAAACTTGAGGCGGATGGGCTACAACAGCAGATGACCCCACCGGGTACCACTCATCTCCCCTAAAAATAGGAAAAAGAGGCTGCAATTTGCAAGAGCTCACCAAAATTGGACAGTTGAAGACTGGAAAATGTTGCCTGGTCTGATAAGTCTTGATTTCTGTTGAGACATTCAGATGGTAAAGTCAGAATTTTGCGTAAACAGAATGAGAACATGGATCCATCATGCCTTGTTACCGCTGTGCAGGCTGGTGGTGGTGTAATGGTTTGGGGGATGTTTTTTTGGCACACTTTAGGCCCCTTAGTGCTAATTGGGCATCGTTTAAATGCCACGGCCTACCTGAGCATTGTTTCTGACCATGTCCATCCCTTTATGGCCACCATGTACCCATCCACTGATGGCTACTTCCAGCAGGATAATGCACCATGTCACAAAGATCAAATCATTTCAAATTGGTTTCTTGAACATGACAATGAGTTCACTGTACTAAAATGGCCCCCACAGTCACCAGATCTCAACCCAATAAAGCATCTTTGGGATGTGGTGGAACGGGAGCTTCATGCCCTGGATGTGCATCCCACTAATCTTCATTGCAAGATGCAATGAACTGCAAGATGCTATCCTGTCAATATGGGCCAATATTTCTAAAGACTGCTTTCAGCACTTTGTTGAATCAATGCCACATAGAATTAGGGCAGTTCTGAAGGCGAAAGGGGGTCAAACACAGTATTAGTATGGTGTTCCTAATAATCCTTTAGGTGAGTGTACAACGCAGTGCTTGCTAATGCTACCAAGTAAAAGCGAGAGTTCATTTCATCATCCGCTGTTTCTGTGTCAGTCAGCACTTGAAATACCACAAGGTCCAGAATTCAAAGCGAACTTAGTGCACTTCCCTTAGCTATTCACTTCCAGTGATTTCCAGTGATCCACATTTCAAGCTTCAAACATAAAGATATGAAACTGTAATTTTTTGTGAAGAATCAACAACAAGTGGGACACAATCATGAAGTGGAATGAAATTTACTGGATATTTCAAACTTTTTTAACAAATAAAAAACTGAAAAATTGGGCGTGCAAAATAATTCAGCCCCCTTAAGTTAATACTTTGTAGCACCACGTTTGCTGCGATTACAGCTGTAAGTCGCTTGGGGTATGTCTCTATCAGTTTTGCACATCGAGAGACTGACATTTTTGCCCATTCCTCCTTGCAAAACAGCTCGAGCTCAGTGAGGTTGGATGGAGAGCGTTTGTGAACAGCAGTTTTCAGTTCTATCCACAGATTCTCGATTGGATTCAGGTCTGGACTTTGACTTGGCCATTCTAGCACCTGGATATGTTTATTTGTGAACCGGATCATTGTCTTGTTGGAAGACAAATCTCTGTCCCAGTCTCAGGTCTTTTGCAGACTCCATCAGGTTTTCTTCCAGAATGGTCCTGTATTTGGCTCCATCCATCTTTCTATCAATTTTAGCCATCTTCCCTGTCCCTGCTGAAGAAAAGCAGGCCCAAAACATGATGCTGACGCCACCATGTTTGACAGTGGGGATGGTGTGTTCAGGGTGATGAGCTGTGTTGCTTTTATGCCAAACATAATATTTTGCATTGTTGCCAAAAAGTTTGATTTTGATTTCATCTGACCAGAGCACCTTCTTACACTTGTTTGGTGTGTCTCCCAGGTGGCTTGTGGCAAACATTAAACAACACTTTTTACGGATATCTTTCAGAAATGGCTTTCTTCTTGCCACTCTTCCATAAAGGCCAGATTTGTGCAGTATACAACTGATAGTTGTCCTATGGACAGACTCGCCCACCTCAGCTGTAGATCTCTGCAGTTCATCCAGAGTGATCATTGGCCTCTTGGCTGCATCTCAGATCAGTCTTCTCCTTGTATGAGCTGAAAGTTTATAGGGACGGCCGGGTCTTGGTAGATTTGCAGTGGTCTGATACTCCTTCCATTTCAATATTATCACTTGCACAGTGCTCCTTGGGATGTTTAAAGCTTGGGAAATCTTTCTGTATCCAAATCCGGCTTTGAACTTCTCCACAACAGTATCTCGGACCTACCTGGTGTGTTCCTTGTTCTTCATGATGCTCTCTGTGCTTTCAACGGACCTCTGAGACTATCACAGAGCAGGTGCATTTATACGGAGACTTGATTACACACAGGTGAATTCTATTTATCATCATTAGTCATTTAGGTCAACATTGGATCATTCAGAGATCCTCGCTGAACTTCTGGAGAGAGTTTGCTGCACTGAAAGTAAAGGGGCTGAATAATTTTGCTCACCCAATTTGTCAGTTTTTTATTTGTTAAAAAAGTTTGAAATATCCAAAAAAATTCGTTCCACTTCATGATTGTGTCCCACTTGTTGTTGCTTCTTCACAAAAAATTACAGATTTATATCTTTATCTTTGAAGCCTGAAATGTGGCAAAAGGTCGAAATGTTCAAGGGGGCCGAATACTTTCGCAAGGCACTGTAGTTAGCTAGCTACTATACATTCAGTGAAACAATCTGTCAGTAAATCCTCTTAAGTTGATAGACAGCTATATCACCTTCCTAGCTCCAATTCATACAGACTGAACAATATTCTGTCAGTTATTATTTAAAATTTTCCATCGCATTCATCCAAGTACATACACAAATGCACAGTTTGTCATGTGAATGCTACACCTAGTCGAGTGCATGCTTTGCCCCAACACTGTAACTGTAACATAAAACCTAAGTTGCTTTGTGATTGGACAAAAGCAGATGACTGTACAGCCCCCACCCCTTTTCTTTGAACCTTCAGCTAGGTAGCCATTTCACAGTCTCCTCTATCGATTTCAGCCAATAATCTCACCAAGTCGATCAACAGCTCTATAACCTCCCTAGCTCTAACATACAGACTGAGCAATTCTGTCAATTATTATTAAAAATACTACGTCACAATCATCCAAGTAAATACACAAACAATGCAGGTTACATCATGCTAGCAGGCCCCGACCTTACCTGAGGGCTACTCCCCAGTCGAGTGAATTTGTCTTGAGCTAGCTAGTTACCTATTGTCATTGACCAATAACAAGTAGCTTTCATTGTTCCAGAAAAATCCTCAGAATAGGGCCAATGGCTAGAAATGACCTACAAACTTTTTAAAACAAGCATTCTTTTGTATACACAAACATTCATCGTAACACTGTGGCAGTATTGTGCCCAGCTTTAGTAACTAAATGATTGCTGAAAAAATGTATGCTCTTTTGCTCTGTTGCCTAACAGTGACATCCCATGTACTGTAGCCTACTGCTGACTGTTTGATCATTCCCTGTATCCTAGCCAGCTAGCTAGTTAGCTCTCCAACAATGACAGTCACCTCATCTTTAATAACTATGCAATTGCCAAATAAACTTGTGCTCTTTTGCACGGTGTAGTACAGGTACCTGCTGACTGCTAAATTATTCATTGTATCCTAGCGAGCTAGCTAGCTAGCTCTCCAAACATGAATGCCAGCTCATTAATTCAATATATTACAGACACAGTAACAACAACATATGCAATAACAAATAGGAAACACAGCAAACATGTACTGGAGGTGGATAAAAAAGTAGCTTACCTAATTAGGCTGTGTTGTGTAGATGGCAATATTAAAAAGAAATCCTAGATGTAGTTAAACATACAGTTTTTGGCCACTAGGGGTCTCTCAATCAAAACATTTGCAAAAGATGTACTTGGATGACATCGGGAAGTAGCTTGGGATCATGGGTTTTGTTATCGTCGTTAATGACAACCTTCCAATCTAGCGACTCAGGCAGAAAAAAAATGTTCTCTGACAAAGTAACGTATTGTTAAAAATATTATAATTTTATTCACGTTATGTTTGGTGGTTCCCTGAAACTTAGAACAACTAGAGCAGTCAAAGGTTATATAACGCCGTTGACGGAAGACAAAATGAAACGTCCCGTATCTTCAAATTATATTACAAATTTCTCTGGGTTTGAAAGTTGGTACGAAACATTTAGTATATATAATATAGGTATAGTGATGTTTGCTTTTTTAATGCAAAGCACGTCTTTTGTTATTGTTTTGTAAAGCTATATATTCTACCTTTAATACTGCCGATGCCTCGGTCGATCCTATCTACAGTAGCTCAGCTGTTAGCTACAGATCTCTGTTCTTTTTTTATGTCGCAATCATCACACAATATGCAATGACAAGGATGAACACTTATTTTTTTTCTCCCCTCTTCTAAGGAGGCAGGTTCAGTAGCCTTCTTCCAAAAGTATCTATTATCCTTGAAAACATTTTTTTAAAGTAGTATATAAATAATGTTACAAAATGTGACCCACCATCTATACCTGGACTTACGGACACCAATGATTATTGCTTCTTTTTTTACATTTTAAGAAAGTACAGATTCTGAGCTTTCAAATGGGACAATCACTGTAATTGGAGGACCAATGGTACTTGTATGATGCTTTAACTGTTGACACAACTGAAATTCTGATATATTCCCTCTAAATGTTTTGACAGGTTAGAGTAGGCTACTACCGGAAGGCTATAATTTATTTTGTTTAAGCTCTTTCTAAGGTTTTGTAATAGGCACAGACATAATTTGCATAGTTTTTTTTATAGTGTAGGATGAGAAGTTTGTTTCCAACTATAGTTTACCAGTAGTTCAATAACACAAATGTTTTAAATTCGAATAGGTATGCCACCTTCATTAAACACTTAGTCTAACTCACAGCTGTTGTCTTAAATAACAAGCTCACTTGAGACCTCATATCTCAGGCTGTGTACCACCTAAACACTGAATTTCAGTTTCAGTTTATGTTTATAGAAGATACATTTATTTATAGCTATAGGTTATAATTCTAACATAAGGCAAATGGTTTTACCGCAACTTACATTAATAATAGACAGAATCACTTTTTTTACATATGCTTATTTCTCTATTCTTTATAAATATTACCATAAGCCAAATGTTTTAATTCTATTGAGGTGTTAGAAATTGAGGACAACTCCGGCGCAAAATTAACCTAGGGGTTAATAACACATTGGTACGAGTCGACCGTTCTCTGGGATATGTTATCATGCTAATCGAATGTGCCCAGTTTTAGTGTGACCTGATAATTACCTTATTATGCTAGTTGTGTGGGCATGGATGAAGTAAAAATAAATAGCTATTATATACCACTAACAAGGCTCAAAATAGCACCACACTTACATGGTAGCATAATGCAAACTGAAGCATTGAGATCTTTGTAAGTGTACATACAGTTTATTAGAAATATAGTTTAAAAGACATTACCGTTCGTGTATACAGCCAGGCACCATCCTTGGAAAATAGACTCAACCAGTAAATCCACAAACTCTGTGCTACGTGAGCTGAACTGTAAGTAAATTGTGTTTGATTTTAGTTAGCATCGCCAGCTGTAAGTCTTGCTCATTGATCTGCATGAATAACTGCAAAACCAAGTTGAACAACAGCTCTATAACCTCCCTAGCTCTAAAATACAGACTGAGCAATTCTGTCAATTATTATTAAAAATACTACGTCACAATCATCCAAGTAAATACACAAACAATGCAGGTTACATCATGCTAGCAGGCCCCGACCTTACCTGAGGGCTACTCCCCAGTCGAGTGAATTTGTCTTGAGCTAGCTAGTTACCTATTGTCATTGACCAATAACAAGTAGCTTTGATTGTTCCAAAAAAATCCTCAGAATAGGGCCAATGGCTAGAAATTACCTACAAACTTTTTAAAACAAGCATTCTTTTGTATACACAAACATTCATCGTAACACTGTGGCAGTATTGTGCCCAGCTTTAGTAACTAAATGATTGCTGAAAAAATGTATGCTCTTTTGCTCTGTTGCCTAACAGTGACATCCCATGTACTGTAGCCTACTGCTGACTGTTTGATCATTCCCTGTATCCTAGCCAGCTAGCTAGTTAGCTCTCCAACAATGACAGTCACCTCATCTTTAATAACTATGCAATTGCCAAATAAACGTGTGCTCTTTTGCACGGTGTAGTACAGGTACCTGCTGACTGCTAAATTATTCATTGTATCCTAGCGAGCTAGCTAGCTAGCTCTCCAAACATGAATGCCAGCTCATTAATTCAATATATTACAGACACAGTAACAACAACATATGCAATAACAAATAGGAAACACAGCAAACATGTACTGGAGGTGGATAAAAAAGTAGCTTACCTAATTAGGCTGTGTTGTGTAGATGGCAATATTAAAAAGAAATCCTAGATGTAGTTAAACATACAGTTTTTGGCCACTAGGGGTCTCTCAATCAAAACATTAGCAAAAGATGTACTTGGATGACATCGGTAGGTAACTTGGGATCATGGGTTTTGTTATCGTCGTTAATGACAACCTTCCAATCTAGCGACTCCGGCAGAAAAAAAATGTTCTCTGACAAAGTAACGTATTGTTAAAAATATTATAATTTTATTCACGTTATGTTTGGTGGTTCCCTGGAACTTAGAACAACTAGAGCAGACAAAGGTTATATAACGCCGTTGACGGAAGACAAAATAAAACGTCCAGTATCTTCGAATTATATTACAAATTTCTCTGGGTTTGAAAGTTGGTACGAAACATTTAGTATATATAATATAGGTATAGTGATGTTTGCTTTTTTAATGCAAAGCACGTCTTTTGTTATTGTTTTGTAAAGCTACATATTGTACCTTTAATACTGCCGATGCCTCGGTCTATCCTATCTACAGTAGCTCAGCTGTTAGCTACAGATCTCTGTTCATTTTTTATGTCGCAATCATCACACAATATGCAATGACAAGGATGAACACTTATTTTTCTCCCCTCTTCTAAGGAGGCAGGTTCAGTAGCCTTCTTCCAAAAGTATCTATTATCCTTGAAAACATTTTTTTAAAGTAGTATATAAATAATGTTACAAAATGTGACCCACCATCTATACCTGGACTTACGGACACCAATGATTATTGCTTCTTTTTTTACATTTTAAGAAAGTACAGATTCTGAGCTTTCAAATGGGACAATCACTGTAATTGGAGGACCAATGGTACTTGTATGATGCTTTAACTGTTGACACAACTGAAATTCTGATATATTCCCTCTAAATGTTTTGGCAGGTTAGAGTAGGCTACTACCGGAATGCTATAATTTATTTTATTTAAGCTCTTTCTAAGGTTTTGTAATAGGCACAGACATAATTTGCATAGTTTTTTTTATAGTGTAGGATGAGACAATAACACAAATGTTTTAAATTCGAATAGGTATGCCACCTTCATTAAACACTTAGTCTAACTCACAGCTGTTGTCTTAAATAACAAGCTCACTTGAGACCTCATATCTCAGGCTGTGTACCACCTAAACACTGAATTTCAGTTTCAGTTTATGTTTATAGAAGATACATTTATTTATAGCTATAGGTTATAATTCTAACATAAGGCAAATGGTTTTACCGCAACTTACATTAATAATAGACAGAATCACTTTTTTTTACATATGCTTATTTCTCTATTCTTTATAAATATTACCATAAGCCAAATGTTTTCATTCGATTAAGGTGTTAGAAATTGAGGACAACTCCGGCGCAAAATTAACCTAGGGGTTAATAACACATTGGTACGAGTCAACCGTTCTTTGGGATATGTTATCATGCTAATCGAATGTGCCCAGTTTTAGTGTGACCTGATAATTACCTTATTATGCTAGTTGTGTGGGCATGGATGAAGTAAAAAATAAATAGCTATTATATACCACTAACAAGGCTCAAAATAGCACCACACTTACATGGTAGCATAATGCAAACTGAAGCATTGAGATCTTTGTAAGTGTACATACAGTTTATTAGAACTGCGTTTGTGGTTCGACTGGTCGAGTCTGTTTTCCAAAGATGGCGCCTGGCTGTATACACAAACGGTACAGTCTTTTAAACTATATTTCTATATTTCTATCCATTGCGAATAAAATACATTTATCTCAAAACAAGCTTGGTGCCCCATGAACCTTTGGCGTCTATATGTGCATATGCAATTGCTTATGGTAATGATTTTATGTTGTATATTTCAATTGTCAATGGAAAATGGTATTCTATTCTTACTTCCGGAATTGGCTGTGGGTGGGACTGTTGAAGTCTATGTTGTCGAGAGGATGGCCTTTTAAAAACGACATGTGGGTGGCACTTGGAATAAGCAGGAAGTCCTCCACTGTCCCAGATAGCATAAAGCTGACAGGACACAGGCGGACCTTTAACGGCATAGTTGTAAGTCTGTCTGATGGTTTGCTCATTGTTTAAAGAGTTGTCCACTGGTGGGTGAGCAGTTTAGACTTTGAAAAATTGTCTAAAATAAAAATGACTTTGGCTTTTTTCTATAAAATATATATATAATTTTATAACTTAAGTAATTATATTATTTTATAACTGAAATAAAATTAAGTGTGCTTTGTATTATATTTGAATGTCATTGTAATCAATTTTCTAAATTGTTTAAAATATTTTTGTCAGCAATAGAAATCCATAAGATAAGCCTAGCCTAAGATATAGCCTATAAGCAGCTGATGGACAAACTGGAACAACAGTGCGAGTGTGTCGGATTCACGGAGGACCTTTCTCTAACACGCTGCTCACCCGCCGGCGGACTGCACAACCACCAACTCTGCCGCCAGTGGTTCGCCTGTTGAATGATGAGAAAACTATTGGCGGACCGCCAACTCTGCCACCGGCGATCCGCTGGTGTCCAGACAGCTCTTTGCTATCTGGGGTATTCTCTACATACTGAAAGAATTTTGACACCTTGTCTGTTTAGCATTATAATGCCTGATAGAAACATTGTCTGTTTAGCATTATAATGCCTGATAGAAACATTGTCTGTTTAGCATTATAAAGCCTGATAGAAACATTGTCTGTTTAGCATTATAATGCCTGATAGAAACATTGTCTGTTTAGCATTATAATGCCTGATAGAAACATTGTCTGTTTAGCATTATAAAGCCTGATAGAAACATTGTCTGTTTAGCATTATAATGCCTAATAGAAACATTGTCTGTTTAGCATTATAATGCCTGATAGAAACATTGTCTGTTTAGCATTATAAAGCCTGATAGAAACATTGTCTGTTTAGCATTATAAAGCCTGATAGAAACATTGTCTGTTTAGCATTATAATGCCTAATAGAAACATTGCAGAAAGACAACTGAGACTTGTGTAAATAAGGGTGGTAAACATGATCAGTATAACAGAGATGCTTATTTTTAGTGACAGAAAACATGCCTACATTTATTTTTCAAACTTGACAGTCCTTTCAACGCCAATGTAGGAGAACGAATTGTAAGACACTAAATTTGGGAGGAGACGTTTTCTTTATACCTTGAATTTAAAGAAGTGTATTTCACCTATTCTGTATATTTTGCTCTTAAAATGACTTAAGTATCAATTTATAATCTATTTATTTAAAATACTTTGCAAAACATTAGGGACCCCTCAGGTGACACTGGGTATGGGATTTCCCAGATTTCTTCCAAAGCTGATGGCCACACTGGAAAAGAGACAAAGGCCTGTACCCATATTAACTGTCAACTCTGTTAGTGGAAAAAATCATTTAACCACTATTGCCAATCACAAAATGCATTAACCTGAATTCAACCCATGTCGTACAAAGTGGTATGTTTGTTTTTGTATCAAACAATCAAATTTCTTTTTACAAAGCCCTTTTTACATCAGCAGTTTTTATTTATTTTTATTTAACCTTTATTTAACCAGATAAGTTGACTAAGAACAATTTCTTATTTACAGCAACGACCTGGGAGCAATTAGGGTAAAGTGTCTTGCCCAAGGACACAACAACATTTGGCTCAGTCAGGAATCGAACTGGCAACCTTCGGACTACAAGTCTGACTCCCTACCCACTGAGCCATCTGCGCCCCCAGTTGTCACAAAGTGCTTTTACAGACACCCAGCCTAAAACCCCAAAGAGCAAGCAACAATGCGTAATTGAAGCACAATGGCTAGGAAACATTCCCCAGTAATTTGTTTCCCAGGAAGTAACGTAAAGAGGAACCAGACTCATTGGGGTGGCCTTTTCTTTTCTGGCTGTGCCGTGTGTACAGTTTAACAGTGCATGTACAATTAAAGCCAAGTTGTTTATCAGTACACATTAGGGTTCTGTTAGTAGTCCTGGGGCATGATCAGAGAGTTCAGATCTTCATGTGGGCTGTATTCAGACTTTAGACAGATCCAGATCGGCTGCACCACCAGGTATATAGGAACAAGGGCATCCAGCTGGGCTGTGAGCAATGACAGTGGCTCTGGATTAGGTCGTCATCAAGCCAGGTAGTTCTGGTTGTGTTTCAAGAACTCAGATTGTCCTAGGTTATTGTCCTAGGATTCAACAGGAGTCTCGAGAGATTAGATGGGACATTCCATAAATCAGCAGTACCTCAGCGTAGAATACTGATTGATACTTGTTCTCCAGCCAACGAATGAAACCTGTACTATAATAAACTAGGCCCCATCCCGAGGGGTCGTAGAGGCATAATCGCTGCCCTAAGGCAAGTATTATTTCAAAAATATGATTTAAGTTTAATATTAATCTGACAGGCAAGCTTAACAGGGAGTTGCCACACAGGCCTGCTGTCTCGTATCACTTGTCTGCCAGCCCTAGCACATGTTTGTTATTGAAAGAGTATAATTTAACATTTCAAGTTTTGATCAGGCAAGCTTTACAGGAAGTTACCCCGCATTCCTCCTGTCTCATATCACTTGCCTGCCAGCCCTAACGCATGTTTTTTATGGAAAGAGTATAATTTAACATTTAAAGTTTTGATCAGGCAAGCTTCACAGGAAGTTACCACGCATGCCTCCTGTCTCATACATGTATCACTTGCCTGCCAGCCCTAATTCATATTTTAGCAGCAATTATAATTTAATTTTAAAAGACTGACCAGCAAACCTAAGAGGGGTTACCATATGCAGTCCCATCTCACAGATTTTTTTAAACAGACAACTCTCATTTGTAGACCCTACCAAAGAGATGAGTCTTTAGTAATTGCTTAAAAATCGAGACTGAGTCTGCGCTTCCAACATGAATCAGTAAGTCCTTCCACAGTAATGTGGCTCTATAAAAGAAAGCCCAACTCCCAACTGTTTGTTTTAAAATTCTACGTAAAATAAGGAGGCCAGTGTACACGTAGGTATGTACAGCAGGACCAATTCAGTGAGATAACCAGGTGCAAGTCCATGTAACGCTTTGTAGGTTAGTACCAAGACCTTAAAATCTGTTAACGTCTTTACTGGCAGCCAGTGTAGACAGGCTAGTACTAGGGTGATGTGATCAGGCTAAATATACTCACGAGTGACTGAGGCAGGTGGATCGGGTTGAGGGTGATTTTAGGTGGGGCTTTGGACAAAACAAGTCCTGGGTCCAGTGTAGAGATAGATCGGGGCAAACCACAACCCAAAACAGGGGTTTCTATTCAAAGCCAGCTGGTCTGGCTTTAATACATGCAGGACATTTTGTGTTTTCTTTTACAGTTCACATACATTTTTTGTGAACTTTCCACTAACGTTTATGTCTTTTCTTATCTACTTGTGACTGTTTGATTGAGCCGTCCCTCAGCTGGCGCTGTAGGGTAATACTTCCTGGAGGAGCAAAGAAACAGCACGGTGAGTTAACTGAGAACTTCTGTGTCCCGTTAATCTCTCAGTGGTGCACTGTGACTTTCTGCTTGTGGAAAGATCTGGTTCTGGCATGGGCACTCTTTTTTGGATTATGGTATTTTCCAAGTCACCAGCCATTAATCTGTCAAACAACTAAGTCTCTTGTAATATTAAAATACAGTTGTAATTTCATATTGTTACTAAATTATATACATTGACTTCTGCAGCCTTTATTGGAATGTGAAACAAATATGTGGCCATGTCAATAGTAAAAAGAAACCTGATTCTGCAATAAAACCCATTTGGCAGACAATGAAATCTAGGTTCATTTACTTTATGTATAGTTTGTGCGTGACTGTTAACCAAGTCAGTCAAAAAGCTGAAGGACTGAGGTAAATTAACTGTAACTGGCAGTTACAAACAGCTGTTGCAAATCACTTCTGTACATGTGAATGTCCTATCGAGTCTCTGCTTGAGTTGTATTCATATACTTTTCATTTCTCCAAGGCATGACAAATGGTTTGACTCTCTGAAGGGGAATTTAATACTGTTGTATTTTTTGTTTTAATTCTTTACTGTCGGTTTAGATTATTGGTCTTTGTAAGGTTAATTGCTAAGAACACCTTGTTGCTTAATATAAAATAATGTGTGAATAAAAAGTGTACTGCTTTAATAAACTGTTTGTCTAAAAAATATTTTACCTCCTTAAGCTAGCTACATATGTGGCAGCTGCAGACGTTTCTATCACACAGCCCGCCTCTTAAATAAGCCATTACTTGCTAAAATGTGAACCAATGAAGACATTTTTCATATTACATCCACTAAAGGGAGTTGATACTGAACCAATTCATGGGCTGTGATGGCACAGAAGACAATGTCACTCAAAAAAAGTGAAATATTCCAAAACAACCATGAAGAATACCATACCCAAACCAATGATGAGTTTGATGATTTTTATGGATGTTGAAAGCCATTGTTAAAGTTTTTTTCCCCCAGACATTGAATACAGGAAATAATTTTAGTATGGCCCATTGGACAAAAGTGTTATCTTAATCTACATAACCAGTTCGAAAAAGATGTTAATGTACCAAACGGCAGGAATAAGTCCAAGCAATTATTAAAACAAAATGCAATAATATGCTATTAAAACGGTAAGTATTATTATAAAATAAATTAATACATCAGGATTCTCAAATTGATACTTTTTGCACAAATGTGGTTTCTTTACATTAGCAACAGTGCATATACACTGTACAACTAAATCTCATTTATCATAAGTAAAGGAAGACTTGTTAAAATGCAACTAAATTGATTAAAGTAATTCCATCAAACACCATAGAAGTCAGTTATTTATTTTACATTTATAGACTAGCAAGGATTAATTGAAACATATCCATTAAATTCTAACATAAGATGCTTTTGTAATTTATTATATTCTTCTATAGCACTTTATAATGCACTGGGCATGTTTTTCCTGGATTCAGAACATATTCAATAAAAAAGAATATATACTGGTATTAGCTAGGTTGAATTCTCTTTTGGTCATTTAAATCGAATACAACTAGAGACCTTTACACACCATTAGTGGTCTCGTAGCACAAAAGCACCTGCACATTTAGTATGGTGTCGTCAGTATAGTGAAGTTGATCATGCTTAATGATGATGAACGTAAACAAATCTAATAGACAAATGTTTTTTAGGAATCACTGTGTTCTGACTAATGTTATTCAATGTTAGAGAGGGTTATTGGAAAAAAATGTATCTGATGCTTTTTCAGTTAATATTCATTAATGACAGTAATTGAATTTCAAACCATTTAGGAAGAGAAATTGGAGGACAAATGTGGAATTATCTTGAAAATATAAAAACAAATCTGAAAGCCAATCTTTCTCTTTATAATAATCAACTAAATTAATGAATGAACAAAATAATTGTGTGTATAAAATTATTATAAAATCTATAATTTTACATTTCTATTCAAAACAAGTGAGATACTGTATGCTGTTTCAGGTAACAAAAACATTTGAAATTAACACCTTTTTCCGACACCTATTTATCTTTCTAGCACTTTCTAGCAAGTCAGGTTAGGTTCAACAAGCTGGTAGTTAGATTGTCACATAACAACCAGATTTATGTCAATACTGTCCCATTGATAATCAGGCCTACATAGTTAATGTATAGTGATATTTACATGGATGGAAGGTCAGGCCTACATAATTATTATATAGAGATATTTACATGGATATAGGGTCAGGCCTACATAGTTAATATATAGCGATATTTACCTGGATATAGGGTCAGGCCTACATAGTTCATATATAGTGATATTTAAATGGATATAGGGTCAGGCCTACATAATCAATATATAGTGATATTTAAATGGATGTAGGGTCAGGCCTACATAGTTGATATATAGTGATATTTACATGGATATAGGGTCAGGCCTACATAGTTCATATATAGAGATATTTACATGGATATAGGGTCAGGCCTACATAGTTGATATATAGTGATATTTACATGGATATAGGGTCAGGCCTACATTTTTAATATATTGTGATAATTACATGGATCAAAAAACTGTCAGCGGTCAGGTCTACATTTTTTATATTTAGTCATGTTTACTACATAGGTAATATGTAGTGATGATTACAGAGATAGGGTCAGGTCTATATTCTTAATATTATTGATATTATCAAGGATCCATTATCAGACCATATTTTTTGGTAGTAATATTTACGGAGATAGAGTTTTAAGCATACATAGTCAATTAGTACGTATTGTATGTGTTAAGGTTTACATGGCTTCATAGTCATGTTTATATTGTAGTTAGGCACAACCTTGGGAACTTTGACCCAGTTTAGAAAAATCTATTCACGTAGAAACTTCTTTGCTCTGAAATTCCACTGTTTGAAGGAAGTAGACTGGAGGAAACACAATATTTTTCCTCTCTGCAGGGTGTTGAGCTCTCTTATGCAAGTTTTGCTCTGCCTTCCAATCACCATCCGGTGGGTTTGCTAATACCCTGTAGCCTATCGTTGTACCGACGCTTGTCTCGTGTCAGTTCTTTGTATGTACAGCACCATTGTTCTGGAAACTTTCCACAGTCTTGATACACTCCCAAGTTTACCTTCAGTCAGTTAACCTTCAGCTGGAGTAGATTAAACGTTAATTTTCACAGCAAAGTTTCAGATCTCTATCGTTATTAAACTTAGTTGTTAGGATTTCAGAGATTGGAATTTGGGGCACATTATACATGTCAGTGTATATGTTTGCTGCAATTGAAATGGTTTTACAACAAATGTTAAGTAAAAACAAGATTGTGGAGAAAGCAGAGTTGTGCAGGTGTATACAGTATCTATTGCTGCTGATGTGTTTTAATTACTCTTGGCATGTGGCTTTGCAGTCATTTCCTTCGTTATGCTGCCTATTGCTGATCCAGGCAGCATGGCCCTTGGTTACACCATGTTATTTTAAAAAATGCATTTCATATTTAAAACAAATTATCACTGAACCAAGGCGTATTATACACATGGAAGTAGTTTCATGGCGACAGCATGGAAAGGACAAGTGTCTTTGTTCTACTGTAATTGCTTGCTGTAATGGGCCTGGCATTTTTTCCATGCTCTTCTACTCACTTTATTATTTCTAACTTATATTTCCACGTCCCAGCCGCAGTCCGATGGCTTTCATGAAAAGTCCCTATGCAGACTGAGTGTACCCCCTGAGCCGTGTGTGTGTGTCGTTTGTACCGTACGCTGCTTGCTTTCTCCCCTGCCCCCGTAGAGCGCCTTGGCACTGGGGCTTCGTAAATCTACAAAACATGAGTTTTACCCATGCTGCGCGACGCAACAACCCTTTTCATCTACAGCTAATCTCAGTGGCGTGCCTCCCATCTGATGGTGTCTGAATATGAATAAGCTGGGTGATGCTGGCGGCACAGACACGTTTAAAAGTTTGCCACACTTTGTGCTGCCATATTCCTGCTTTCACTGGGTTTAGTATGTCATGACAGAGCCAACTGACAGAGCCAACTGACAGAGCCACTGAAACTGTAAAATCACTTTGAACTGTTTGTATAATAATTGAGGTTGTGTTGAAAATATCTGTTATTTTTATGACACAAGACTTGAAGGGGGTGACATAGGCAACCTAGTTCTTAGGGCTGGTGACTAGTGTCCAAAACTTCAAATCTACCAAATGTGAAGGTAAAAGTTGTGGTTTGCAGTACCTACTCCTAGTTTATAATATTTTTATCAACTTACCTGTTTTAAAAACAATGAAATAAAAATATACACTACCAGCCTACAAGTCTCTGAAAGGCCAAAAGCCTGCTGTGCGCACTGACCCAGTCCAAGGATGTGTTGAGAGTTCCTGAGGTCAAGGCTGAAATCCTATTGGCTGGGATGGCCAGGACTCTCGGTACCTATTAGAATTACTTACCCTCTTTACCACATGCCATCAGATACTTCTAGTGTATCTACTAATGTGTGTATATGTGTGTGGGTGTGCTTTTAAATACTTGCAACATGTCTAAGTGCACGCATGATTTAAGGCGAAATACCTGTATAATTCCAGGAAGCATTCAGTCTGGCTGGACAATGACTCTATATTTACAGTTAAAACTACAAATGATGCTTGAAGTTTCACACTGCAGGTTTTGTAACTTCATGTGAAATATTTAGATACGATTTGTCCTTTAGGCAGTACTTTTTTGTTAACAACCGCAATAGTGTACCTTGTTCGTTTTAATATTCACATTAGGACCATCACTGCTGAAATGTCAGATCATGTGTGTGATCGTTCCAACGCCCCAGGGCAACACTCATCTCTCAGGCTCGGCTCAGCCTCAGGAAACACCGGTTGGCACCCGTCTACCGGGGAGAGAAATATGTAACACTGGCATTCCCACTTTACAGGCTCCATTAGAAAGGAGGCCTGAAACAATGAAATATCTGTGCCTGTTTCTGAGCAGTTAAGAGTGAATTACTTTCCAACCATTCAAAAGAAGGAAAAATCATTAGTGAAGGAGAGGCACTTTTTTCTCACATGAAGTAATCTGGAGACAAAGGGAACTTTGAGTGAAAGACCGAAATGTAAGGCAAAACCACAGCAATCCAAGACGAGTGTCCCTGTCAGCGTTTTTGTCCTCAAGTGGGCTACAGGATATGGAAATTGATGTGAATATTACAATTATTCATGTACGATTGATGAAATGTTCAACAGTTTTAACGCAGATAGTTTAAAATATAGTCAGGGAGCTGGTCAGAAATAAGGAGAGATCTGTCTTTTTTCTTTCTGCTTTAGGGAGGGTTGTGTGTGTTTCATTTTTATTAGACACAGGGGAGGGTAATGCTGGTTTACATTTGCCATTTAGCAAGATTTTACTGTATGATTTCTTCTGTCCTAGCCACATTTCCATATCTGCTACCATGTTGAGGTACTTCCCTTATGTGTTACATTTTTCCATGCACTTCAACACAGGTCAAAATGTTTTACCAGACAGCTGCCTAATCTGCTCTCTTTCCCCAGGTTTAACAGTGGTCGATTTGCAATAGGTCAAATGTACCATATATAGATTAGGGTAAACGTGGGGGATACGATCTCCAGCAGCTACAAGTTTAGACTTAGTTTTCATTTACAAGGACTGTAGTCACCTTGGAACAGTCAAAATGGCACATGTAGTTACGTTGTAACAGTCACACCAATGCCTGTAGTCACTTTGGGACTGTCATACACACGCCTAGAGTGATCTTGCAAAAGTCTTACCTGTGCCTCGAGTCATTATGGAACAGTCATATCGATGTCTGTATTCAACTTGGGACAGATGTTATACTGACACCTGTAATCACATGGAACAGTCTTACTGATGCCTGAAGTCACATTGGAACAGCCAGACCTACTACTGGTAGTCACCTTGGAACAGTCACAGCGCGCTGACACCACCAAATGATGCAGCCCCCACCGTCTGTCAGTTACAGCTCTGAGGAAAATTCTAGTTTATGCCATTGGCCCATCTGAACAGCCCAAAATTGCAATGTAGCATCTGAACTCTTCTTCTTTTCTGTAAATGTCTCTTTTTTGTCAGTTCGGATGCTAAAGTAGGTTCAGCAGTAGCTGGTTACTGTCACTTGTGCTTGAGTCACAGAAGGCAGAGGCTGATACGCAGCTGGGAGCCTAGGTGCTTCACTACACATGAAAGAACCAAAATATCCCTATTTATATTGTTGAGGGACATTAAATGTTTTCTACCCTAACTATAACACTTCTATAAAGTATATTACATAATTCCATTATTATTTCATTCCATTTACTTACTGTCATTTTCATCAGATGTTGGTCTTCTCTAGCCAGAGTTATTGGAAAGAGACATATTTTACAAATTGATGAGCCAAGCCTTGAATTCAAAGGGAACTACCGAAAGAGATTTATTTCTTAGTTGGCAACATTGACATATTAATTTGATTGTTTTGAAAACATAAACCATAACGCTAAATGTCTAAAAGTTGGTCATTTGTAACCACTGTAGTATTTATTATTATTTAAGAAACCTGTTGGTAGAAAAACTTACCATACATATTCTAAAATGATGAATATAGCTTCAAAAAATTGAATATGTTATTCCATTGAAAGCTGTTGTCTGCAGATATCTGATTGTGCTGTAATGAGACAGATTGAGTATGAGTCCATTGTGTTTGAAATCTCAACGGTTTATTTATAGTTTAGAGCTGATAATTTTACAGTATACAGAGATGGCTTAATGAGAAACGTTCCAAGGGAATAATGTATATGTTAAACACATTGAATCAAGAGTGCTATAATGACATGCATAGGTCTACCATTTTAATTACGACAACGGTGGACTGTGTGAGATGAAGTAATTTATTTGCTTGTGGAAAATTGAGTCCTATAGGTTTTCTTGGCCTATGCTACTTACAAGTCTAATTTGTGTGTTAGGTTAATCAGCTATGGTTGCTGGATTAGTTATGGCTCCCCTATAGGTAGCACCCAGTACTGCATTACAATTTTATTTTTGGCACAAAACATTTACAGTAAATAGACATGCTTCACCTAGAAAATTGGTAGTATCTAAATAAATTCACTTCAGGTATTTTTTACAGCGGGCAGTGTTTGTTAAGCTCTGTATCGGCCTCTGGACGTTAAAATATATTGTATAATTGCAGTTTGTCTTACACCCAGAAGAAGAGATTACAGTATAACACTACAAGTCTATGCTAGACCATTAGTTGTACTGAGCTATTACTCACTATAGCTAGGGGAAAAACTAACAAAATGTCAATATTTGGCTGATACATGAGTTGTGGCTTAACATTGTCTGACCGTTCAATTCAGCTCTACATAACCTTTTCTTAATTCACCACAGGCTGGTAGTGCTATAGATTCTGAATACCAACCTAGAAATCAAGGAAACTAATTTAATTGTGTACAGAAATATAAATATTACACAATTATTTTGTATGAATTCAAACGTAAGACCATATGGCTTCTGCTAATTAAAAAGTGCTTTTTTCACACTGGTTCTTCTACAGTACTTATGCTGTACAGTGCTATCATTATACACCTGTAATTACTAGGATATTGCCTTCAGAGTTTCATTATGAGTTTTATTAGTAAGGTAGATAGAATTATATGTAATGTAAAGCTTTGGATAACATACAGAAACACTGCAGCTGGTGAGCAGAACATAGGCTCTATACTTTTGATATGTATGCTCTATACTTTTGATATGTATGCTCTATACTTTTGATATGTATGCTCCATACTTGTGATATGTATGCTCTATACTTTTGATATGTTTGCTCTATACTTTTGATATGTATGCTCTATACTCTTGATATTCTTCTTTGCGCTCTGTAGTGTGGCTGCTTTCTAGTGCATCTCCCATGAGAAAGCCAGGACATGTGTTAGATTAATCAAGAGATTGATGTTGACAAATGGCAGTGACACACACACCCATTAACTGTTTTCAGACTAGTGGACGCTTTGTGGAGTTGGCCTGTTGGTCTCCACAAACGTCCTCTTTTGTTTGCGGTGGTCTCATGAAGCCCATGTCAAAGCCCCACCTGTCTGTCTCCAACTCATCAGGGAATAGGAGAGGTTGTCACACACCAAAACCTGGAAGCCTCTTCAGACGGAGCGTCCAAACGTCAGATATTTCCGTGCTTGACAACATTATCAACTCTGACGGTCTGACTTTATTTTAACGTGCGCATTATTGACAACAGATTACACGTGGCCCAGTCTGTTTCTGTTGGTCCAAGAAATGTTTTTGTGTTTATACCGATCTTCGGAAAGGCTCTCTTTCAAGAACTCAACAAAACAGTTCAAGGCTATCCCCTTCTGTGTGTGACACGTCAAAAAGCCATTCAGGGCTAGCCTAAAATACAACCTTAGAAAGATCAGTAAAAGAATCGGTGTTAAACCACACTTGTTTCATTCGTTTGTATCCATTTTCCACTTCTCTTTTTTCAACACACATCAAACCTCATGGAATTGCATTTGCCCAAAAGCCTAAACTGTGGGTATACAGAGAGACGCATTTCAAATAGCATAATCATTCTGGCAAACAGTATGTTTTATTTATGGTACTTTGAAGTAACTGTCAATTCCCCTAAAGTACTTAATACTTTCAGGTCAGGATGCATAATAACAGATGAAGACAGAGAATGAGAAGCCCTTAATACAAGTGTAACAAGATGAGACAACAGCATCCAGGGCTTAATGTCATGGGATACACAGCTGTACTGTACATTGCTTTATTCACATACTGTATTTGGCTAGCCAAACCTTCCACACCAGTTTATGTTCAAAGCAGTGGAAGGTTTCAAGTTGTTTCTTCTGACCCTTCCTCTTTTAGATGTCATGACACATGATTTACTCCAATATGGTTAGTGATTAGTAAACAACGTTCAACGATCCAATGGGTGGCCCAATAAAAGATGGTTTAGTGTAAGGGGTCGCTGTCAGGGTGAAATGTTAGAACACTTCAGGAAACTAGATGTGTTTTAGTTCAAAATTCTTTGTCCCCTTATCGGAGTACTGGGTGAACTACAATGGTATCAAGTATTTCTTATAAATTAAATCCACTTATAGTTAGAGACAGGTTATCCCAATGTGGCTTATTTTTCTCAGGAATCTTTCAATACAATATGTTTATAAGAAAACTGGGACTATGAGGAGCAGCTGTAACAATTTCCTGACAGTGCCATCCACTTGAAAACAGCATTGAACGTTTTGTGAGTTACTGTATAACTACAAGACAAAAAGACTCAGTCTGATATTCTGGACCTGTTCAATCATACACCACTATGTAATATGATCAGTGGAATAGTATGATAATGTTATGACAATGGAACTTACCCACATCACTGTCTGTATTGGTGAGATCAGCCCCCCATAACGGCAAAACACATATTTCAATTGATTAAACACAATTAAATCATTTTTAGTATATGTCAGCCATGTTGTGTGTGTGGACATACTGTGGTAAGTTCCTTTATCATAGACTCATCTTGTCTACTTCAGGACAGTAGTAACCCATAGTTACCTATCCAAATCCTAATAGATTTTTTTTCTTTGCTCTCCGTTCACCCTGCTACCAATCTTTTAACCTAATTTTGATCTCTCCAGGTGCCAACTGACGGAAAGTAACCTAAAACACTGAAGACAGACGTTTCATTCTGATGAATCACTAACAAGCTACCAACAACGCAAACACCACAGACGAAAGGGAGGCTGACAACTGCCAATACAGGAAAATTAATATTAATGTGGTGGGTATACTCTCTGTACACTCTGACACTCCATAGCAACCACAAACACACATCATGGTATAGATACCTGAAATCATCCAGCGGGCAAGACCGTCTAGACTCACGTTAATTTACACTTCACCTGGATTTAAACAGGTTAGCAGATTCAAAACGGATTCTCAGCTTCAATGGAGAGCTGGCCAAGAAAACGTGTGACAGTGCAAAGATGACACAAAGTCACACATAGAATGCACAACATAATTTTAAAAAAAAATGTCCGTTATGCAATATGAGGTCAGATTTAAAGAATATCAATAAATACACTAAGTTGGTGGTACAGCTAACAAGATGAAATCAAACTGTGTATGGTGTTTCATAAGAAAGATGTAGTACAAAGATCTCAACTACATGATAGAATGTTACACTGTGTGGTGTTAAAGTACCGTGACATCTGTTAGCTGGGGTCATTCACTAGTTCTTATTTGGAATTGCTGAACTTCATTGTTGATCATTGATAACAGTCATCAGTGCCGGCCCAAGCTTTTTGGGGGCCCTAAGCAGAATTTGATTTGGGGGCCCCCTCCCACAACGTGGAGTCACCTGTGCACTCGATTGGGGGCCCCCTGGCCACCAGGGGGTCCCAAGCAGCCGCTTAGTACGCTTATGCCTCGGGCCGGCCCTGACAGTCATGTTGTGTGATGTGCCTCCTACATGTATGTCTAACAGACTCAAGACTATTGATTTTTATGGAGTTCAGCCAGAGGAAATGCAATTAAAGATTAAAGGGTCACGTGATGTAAAGGTGGTGTCCCGAGTTATCTGACACCAAAAGCTTCAGTTACAGGCCGTAATGTCTGCCCGTCAAAGAAGATTAGCCAGCTTGATTTATTTATTACTGATTTCATTTTGCTCTTTTTCCAATGACTTACCCTGTGCAGTATGGATGTGACCAGTCTGTCTAGCAGATAGAGGGTTAAATACATACTAATCTAGACTACAGACAGGTTAATTTCTATCACAAAGGCCAAATGTTTATTACAAGGAAAATTAAGATTATAATATCTATTCCAAAAACTTGAAGCTGAGATGAATATCATTGGATTACAATAGAGCTTGGTATTACCACGCATACCTGGGGTCAAGCTTTCAGATAGGTTTGGCTCTTTGTTTTCTTATCAGAATTGGTATAGTCCTTCTTGCTGTTTTAATTGTTATCTTCACACTAATTGAGTGGATGTTTTTAATTGATTTTTGGTGACGGATAACACTTGCTAATTTCCTCATGCTTACTGTCTGTGTCAAGCCTTATCTCAGGAGATTACTGGACCATGGAGAATGATTGACAGATGCAGAACAGCTCTGGTACTATCAGATCACTGCATTTTCTCACAGAAACATTTAGTTTTGCAAACAAATTAAGGTGATCAACTTAAAATATTGAATTATGGGTATGTTATTATGACTGTTTATATATAGCATTTTATCTAAACCAATAAAGTAATTAACTCAATCTTTATTTAAGGCTTTGTTAATGTCAGAGTGTATTTTTTATATAGTCAATGACAAAGACTACAACAGTTCGGTTACTTGAATTGCGTTTATGTAGAGGCCAGCTGCGGAAGTTGACAGCGTACAGGCGATTATTTAGTTATAGCACATTGTCGCCATAACCATACTCTTACAGTCCTTCATAGTGTTTAAATGTCGGCCAACTTTATCAGGTTTGAGATAATAATGCATTAGTAATAAGCCTATGCCTTTCCTTAAAGTATTTGGGAAATGTGATCCCGCCCCCTTACGGGAGTAAATGCGATTATTTCTCCTCGCGCTGGGAGAGGGTGAGGAAGAGACTCGGCCAGGATTGTGGGAGCGAACAGAAACAGTCCTCACAACATCATCAGCTACAGACGTCCACAGCTTCGACCATTCCTTCCTTTCCCCGACACATGACTGGAGACCAAGCACCCATCCTCATTGTTCTTATAGACATTGTCAGACGACAGACCAACTAGTTTTTTTATGTATTTATAGAGACATACACTTCTCGGTTCTGTTGTTTTCCGAGTTGCTTTTCTGCCCGTGCTGGATTTAAGTGCGTCTTTGCGAAGTCCATCCCGGGCACCTAACGGCTTCCTCCACGCTCTGACATTCAGCAGGACGACACAACCGGAGACTGCCTGTGGTATCTCGCAATTACCGGACAGATTTCATGCATAATAAAGTGAGTAACGTGCTCTTACATCTTTTTGCCCTATCCAGAAGAACCGTTTTATCTCGATGAAAGCGGCAAGGCATCTTGATTATCGTAAATGTCATTTTGATATCACCCGGGAAACTTAAGCGCTGTTAAGAAGCGCGTTACCTCCCAGAAAACTTAATTGCACCTATTGATACGATGTCACGACCAAAAACATTTTATATAGGCCGAAAGGCAACTGTGTCGTTCAATTAGGCAGACGTCAAGCACCAATTCAACGTTTTAAAGTTAGTTCGAGAGTCAAGGTTTATCTCGTGGTTTTGTTTGTGTTATAGTGTTTCCTTGACCTTGCAGTGTTTCATTCCCACAATATCGCAATAACGTATCCAGGGGCGCACAATAAGAAAGGCCTACTAGAGCTATTGGCACCGGCCCATATCGACGAGTTATAAAGTGCATTTTAATAAAATAATTTATCTGAAGTATTTCTAATAGGCGTAGTGTACTTAGTATACGCGCGTGGGAATCTAGGCATTTATAACGGGTCAAAACTTTGTAAAATTTACAATGACTGCCACACTTTAGGATAGTAGACAATGAAATATTAGCATCTTTATACCAGCTGCTCATTTTGTAGATTTAATTCAACTTGTCAAAACTTAGGCTTCTATAAGATTTATTGGACATTTAACCTTTAGCCCGTTTCCCTGTCTTCAGAATTAATGCCTTTGAACATGTTTATGTTTGACTGTTATTAAGATGGCAGTAATTTGTATTTTTTCAATAATAAACAATAACTCACACTTCACACTTTAACATAAATTACTACCCTGCCAAATTATTCACATTCCATACGGTGTAACCAGCCTTATAAAATATACAATTTGTGGATCTGTATTCTATTATTTTATCACTCTTTGGATATGTATTTGTGCACAATTCCCATTAAACCTGTTAGGCAGAAGACACAACCAAAGTAGCTGCATATTCAGTAGTATATTCAGTAGCATAATGATTCAGTAGATAGTGACCACTCTGACAAATGGAAGCTTATCTGTTTTCTTGGGGATAAGTAAGATATAGAAGGTGACCAGTGTCAACCCATCAGGAATGTAAGTACCTACTTATTCAGCTATTTCTGTAGTGCAGATACTGACTGTAACCCTGGATACAATATTAATCAAATAAATAGGCAGAGTATATGCATCTTAATATATTTTGATGCATTTAACAAGTTTTCAGATAATAACGTTTTTCTTTACCTTTTATTTTGAGCGTGTCCCCACTTCCAATTTTAGTTTTCCATGAAGAGTGGGAACACTAAACTACCGTGGCTCATTAGAAATTATATTTAAAGTAACATTTTTTGAAATAATATACATTTCATGGAACCTCTAATTGCGCAAGTAGAGTAAGGCAGGTTTCATTAGTGCCACATTACATTTAATTTCTGAAGGCTAAATGTCTGTAAAATGCCAATTGCACAATATAATTGTATTCACTTGTATGAAGATTAAATTTAAGATTAATTTGACTTTTGTCAGTTGTGAGATTCAAATGAATGTGAGATTCAAATGAAATATTTACTCATTGCCATAGTTTTTAAATAATTAAACTTTTTTCTACTGCTTTTTCATGTAGCTTCTGTATTTGTATATATTTTTATATTTATAATTGAGAAAAGACAGATATTGTTAGTGCATCCATGGAAAAGTACAGACAAGTCCAGAGGCTTTGAGTGTTGTTAATGGCTTTGAGCTGTTTTCTTACTGACGACTGTAAATACAAACAAAACTCAGTGCTAATGTCTGTGCTTTAATCAGTAATATCTGAGTGCTTAGATTTCAGAAAAGTCAGATTTCTTTCTTTCATTGATCCATTGTATTTAACAATACTCAGTTTGTTCTTGACTAATAGTTATTAGTGAACAGAGTTCAAATTGTCCTGAGACAAGCAGCAGTGGTATTACACTGGCGCTAATCCTGCCTTCTTCCAGCCCCTGTCAGTGGTGAAGTTGTGTCGCTCGCCTGTTGCTCTCTTGGGATTTAGCGTTAGGTTAATCTGCTCAGAGGGAAGGAGAGCGTTCACATGTGGACACACGATCACACGTAGAGGACTCTCTCAGTCAAGACCTGTAATCCTCACACACTCGCACAAGCACAACGTCTCTCAATCGCTTTGTTTCTTTTCCTCTTCCAAGACCTGTCGTTTCTAACAAATCATTAGGGATTTCAGCTACCGATTCACAAAACCCACGGTGACACACTCCTACTCTTCCCCTAAAAGGGGATCAGAGGGGTCACACGTCACTCTTGATTGGCCGGGGCATTGAGCCGATTGTCAGGGAACGGCGCTGTACGCCGTGGGTTCAATAAAGCCTTGTTCATGTGAAGGGACACTGCTCTTGCCTGAAACCCTGAAAAGCAGTCTGAGCCACCCCTACTCTGAGTGGCCGTTGTAGTTAGAATGTTGCTCTTAAATACTGATTTATGAATAGAGGGAATATGTACCGGTTGATATTCGACAGCATGACCTCAGAGAGTTCAGTTCTCTATAGGCATTCAGTAAAATAAGTGAATCTGTCAAAGGGTGCTTGATTTAAGGCGTACACCCGCATGGTCCATAAACTCTAAAATGGACCGCTGAATTCGGTCGCGTATACATTTGAGGGGAATAGTCTCGACATTGATTCCAATGGGCATATGGTGTACAAGGCATGGTTCGAAATACCGTCCTAATGAAGGAAAAAGTAAATCTATGTCAACATTATTCTAAATAGAAACATCAGATGCATTTATATTTCAAAACATAATTTAATAGTCCTTTTTGCTGTACTTTAAACTTGTATTTTTTCTTCTTCTTCAGTAATGGTTGCAAATGTTTAGAAGGGCTTTGCATAGTTTGCTCAGTTAAACATCAGTAAAACGCTTTCATTTGCAGATCACAGGTTGGCAAGATTTGGATATAGATACTGGGTAATTGTACTCCATGCCCTTCGGGTTAAGTAGTGTGCAGAATCTTAAGCAATTTTGTAAAATTATATTTTCTTTAGGTGTGGAGGGCACGTAAATATTTTTTATTCTAATTAGTGACATTGCTTTTTTGGGTCCTTATTCAACACTAAATGTGACAATGATATATGTAGGTACTCAAGAGTACCATAGACAGGACAGTAGCTAGTTTCTCCCATTTGATCTGAAATGAACAGTAGAATAGTGTTGAGCTCTACACAGTCAGCTCAGAATAGCGCAGTGGTGTTTTTCTGCAGTGTTTGAGTCGATGCAAATACAATGGTTTTATAATAACTGTAAGCAGTTTCAGTGTGAAACCATGTTTATTGTACAGCAGGTGTTCCCTTCTTATGGCTGGACTATTCTACTATTGAAAAGTATCTGAGCCGACCTCAGCGTGTGTTTATATTGTCATTTAGTAAAAAAACACACTTTTATTTTCTTAACTACTCTATGTGTTATTAATATTTTCCCTTGTGTTTGTGTTTACTGCAAGCATTGTCTTGGTATCTTTATTAGGCTGCAATTACTAATAAAGTTAATAAAATAAGAAAATAATGTAGTCCGTGAATGCTTTATGATGTATTTGAATGCCGTTATGAGTGTGTCCTGGTTTGTATAACGATACAAAGTCTCCTGTCTCTATCTAGTAATTAGCCATGACGTTCAAAAACTTTTCCTCAGCGCTGTAACTGGAAGGGGTGTTCGCTAGGGTGTTAAAGATCACAGAGGAATATCTCATGCTTTGATGTTTAATTGTATTGTAAATAACATTTTAGAATATTTCTGCATAAAGTAGAATTCTAGCTGTGCTGTGCTTCGTGTTTGTCGTTTCTTTTGTGTTGGTGTGTGTGTGTGTTTATGTGTGTGTGTGTTTGACTTAGATTGTGTTTCTGTTGGTGCAGTATGAATTCTTGTCTTTTTTGTGTTCTCACCAAGAGAAGGAATGGAATTGATGTCTAGAAAGATGGAATAGTTGTGAAGAAACTTTCAGAGTGCTGGAAAGAAAATCTGAGGATGAATAAACTTCACTAAAGCTAACATAATAGATATTTGGATAAAAAAAAGAAAAAAAGAGCACAATTGAAGGAGAAAAAGTATAAGTTGGGCAAACTAAAGTGTTTTGATGTATCGCCTCGCATGTGATAGAGATGGGATGTATTTTAAACAGTCAAACAGGCTAAAGATGAACTTCCTGTCTGCTACTTCCTGTTTCCTGTCATGCCTGGTCATCATGTCAACCGCTTGTTGGGTGGTCTGGACGGGACCGGACATAGAGCAGTGGAGCTCAATGGAATATAAATACAGGTTAGCCTGAGATACCTCTAAAACACCCGAAACACACTAAAACACCCACATATGGAGCTCTTCTTGTGGGCCTCCAACATGGAGTATTTGGAGTCAGTGAGGAGGAGTATTTGATAAGAAGGAAACATTTAGAGAAAGACAGGGGAAATATTCCAGACAGTGTGCGATGCACCCAGTAAGTACAGGATATAATGGGCACAGTCGATATTCATTTAGAGTAGATACTGTAGGATTGGGTTTGACAGTATTTATGTATGCACAGTTTGTCAGGGAATATTTTCAGCATAGAGAGGCCAGACATTAGCTATGAAGGACTGTTTTATTTTCATGATATGTTTTTAATTTAGATAATTGTCATAGTTTACTTCTTTTATTTATATTGTTATTAGTTGACCTATTGCAGACCATATCCAGGCACTCATACTTACTGTATGTGTGTAGTCTCCAAAAAACAAATATAGCCCTCTTGCTTGTTGAAGGTTCTATTTCACCAGCCCTAAATATGCTGTGAAATAAAACTGGAATGAATTCCAAGTCCTTCTTTTGGTGTGGGACCGAGGTCTGAGGTGTTTGCTCGGGGAGCACATAAACGTTCAGATGGAAGGCATGTCCCGTGATACAACACAGAAGCTGTGTCTCTGCTGCGGAATCTTGCAGTGGGACTTCTTCTCCATTCAGACACAAGAACCCTACATTTTTTTTGGTGTGGCAAGCTGTTGGACTTCACCCAATGACAAGAAAAAAGGGAGTTGGGGGGAAAAAAGTGCAGAAATATTTTCCAGCGACTGTAATTTATCTTTGTCACCCCGGCAACATAGCCGAGTCATTCTGAAACTGGGTCCGGTGAGATGCACACTAGTTCCTCTGTGCACCGGCCTCGCATACCCGAACATCCATCTGAAACTACACCGCTGCCACCAGTCCTACCTCCATGCCTCACAGCTCACTAACGGATATTTTTAGAAAATCCTGTGTTCACAACGGAGCCAGAGGCAGAGGTGTTTGCGCACACCCTGCTAAGTGCAGGTCTGAAAAACCACTAACTTTACCATAATCGTTGACACGTAAGCATTAACTGATATGTCACTGTTGGTTAAATTGGTGCCGTAGCTGATTACAATGCGTTCGTTTTCTTTTTATGTTCTGGTTTATTTAATGTCACCGCACCTCAGCTTGGTGAGCACAAGATCTCTTAGCAGGAAGTTCTCTGCTGGAGTCCGTGGCCAGTGATGAACACATGGTTTCTGAATGGCAAAGTTAGAGTGGAGTCGTGCCACAGTAAGAGTCTACATGCAGACCTTCTCTGATCTGGGAACCAAACTCATCTTTACCCAGGCAGAGTGCTGCCAAAGTCCACAACACTGTTCCTTTCCACTGTCATCTGTGCCATTCCCAGACCAGGGGCTGTCTCAAAAGAATGCGTGGTACAGGGCAGTGTTGATCATTCATATATCCGGGGTGAAAAAAATGAACTGTAAGAGAGACGAAGTGAGACAGAGACGGTGGTGGGGTGCACGTTCCGAAAGGACTGTCTGTCAAAGGGCAAGGTAGAACTAGAGCAAGGCGTGCGTCACCAGACCATTGTATGTTTTTCCTGTATCTACCATTTCGGTGGGGGGTAGGGGCTGTACGGTATGGTGGAGAGAGAAATTTTCATTTTCACAGACAGTCCAACAATGAGCTAGAGGGATTTATTAACCTCAACATATTTTCGTTATTTGCCATTACTCCACTTGAAAGCTTTCATTGTCTGGTTTTATGTAGGACGTTTCCAGGGGTTTGAGTAGATTTTTCTTGCATTAGAAAAAATAACAACTTCACAACATATCACAGGTAAATATTACTTATTGAGCTGGGCCACGTCTTCAGAAAGTAATTTTGTTCAGAGTGAAATGAAGATTTCAGAAAGTCAATATTCTTGAAGGTTAGTAAGCTAGAATAATGTTTTTCATTTTCTCTATGAAATTATAAAAAAGTTTTTTAATTATATTATTATTTTCTATATCACAGTAATTATTCTTAAATTTAACATTATCTTTAGGAGATTTAGATAAAATATAATAAAGCCTCTTTAAAGTTCACACAGTTTTCATAATACCATTCTTAATACCATATAAGGATTTTTAGAAATCGATCAAACTCTATCACTTGAAAAAGTGTAGGAGTGACCGACTGGCATTACAGATATGAACAGAGATGGCAAATTAGTTATATAATATATTTCTCTGTATTTCTTTCTGTTTCTATACTGTATATGTCTCTCTCTTTCACTGTCTTTCTACAATGGCTCGCTCGCTGCTTGCTTTGATGTATGGCTTCTCCTGCAGTGGCTCCTCCAAAGTACAGACTGTGATGTCATTAATTGTATTCATACTTTATAGATACACTGGCGGAAGAGAGGGAGAGAGAGAGAGAGAGAGAGAAAGAGAGAGAGAGAGAGAGAGAGAGA
>JACXGM010003319.1:26199-42446 GCA_016801145.1 Umbra pygmaea | reverse complement strand
CCAATGCCCCTTTTAACACCCACCACTGTGACCTATATGCACTAGTGGGCTGGCCCTCATTACACACTCGGCGCCTGACACACTGGTATCACCTAATTTACAAGTCAATCCTAGGAAAAACCCCTCCTTACCTAAACTCACTCCTCACCATTGCCTCACCCTCCCGTAACCTGCGCTCATCCAGGTATATCTCCCTGATTACACCAAAAGCTCACACCTCCTTTGGTCGAAATTCCTTCCAGTTCGCCGCAGCTAACGATTGGAACGAGCTACAGAAGACTCTGAAACTCGTGACCACTGTCCCCCTCACTTCGTTTAAATCTCGATTATCAGAGCTTCTGTCTAACCATTGCACCTGCTGAACCCCCCCCCCACATGTACACTCTCTCCCTATCTGACCCATTACCATTTGCCCAATAAGCACCTTATACTGACTTGAACAGTATTTTAGTTTCAATTTGTTATTTGCACTGTTACCACTTGCACAATTCATTCCAGTGTTAATTCTTACATTGTATTTGCCTGCTACTCAGTATACTAATTTGATCTACCTCTAAATCTTGATTTCTTTGCACTAATTGTACATTTACTTACATCTACCTCTTTCAATATTGACTGTATTTTCTATCTTTCTTTCTTACTCTAAAATCTGTGTAATTCTTGTGTATTTGTATTCATGTGTAACTATGTCTGTACTTGCACCTTTTTGCTTTATCTTGGCCAGGTCGCCGTTTTAAATGAGAAATTGTTCTCAACGCGCCCACCTGGTTAAATAAAGGTTAAATAAAAAAATAAAAATAATAAATAGTCTCAAATGATGCAGTAGCAAAGGCGGAAATTGCATGACATATATAAGTATAAATGTATACTTTTTTCCAACAATTTCACTTGAAAAAACAAGCTTGCTCATTAAGAAGAGGCCAATTTTTAAAATTCTTAAAAATAACACAGTTGTCAAAAAATGCAGACTTTACAACTATTATATATATATCTTATTCTGGGAGGGAGAGAAAAATATTTCAGAAACAGACAACTAATTAGGGGAAGTTATACTATCATAGCATAATGCAATGTGTTCAGTCTGAAAGCCTTACTTCAAATGATACCAAAATGACAACTCTGATGCAGAGCAGCGATCTATTGTAAATGTACAACAGGTGGATTGAGAATTATGGCCAGCTCTGTAGCCTACGAAAATGTGTACAAACAGCCTTGGTAAGATTAAAAATAGAAAAATAAATACATTTATTTGCCTTAAAGGAACACTCCAGACCCCTAAACTGCTCAAAATCATTGTGCTGGTCATGTTTTCCGACATGATAGGCACTAAAAACACCTCAGCGCATAAGGTAATTTTCCAACTCGGCCACCGCAAGTGTGCGGAAATTCCTAAAGTGACGTCACCACAAAATTTTCAAATGTATACCTACAGATATGGCTACGATAAAGTTGTGCCGCTCGTACCAATAAATGGTCTATTCCTGATGCTGGGTGGTGCTAGACCACTTAAAAAAACAACGCTCATAATGGGTTTGTCTTTACCATTGATGCAGGGGTTTGCGGTTCTAATCCGTTTAGGGATGTAACGATCCCCCCTAAGGGAATCGTACATGTGCGTTTTAGTTGCTCCCGTGTGTCTTAAGTTTCTCTCCAGTTTGCTTTGTTGTTTTAGTTCCCGCTTGTCCAGTCACATGTTTAATGTCACATGTCCTCATTGTCCTATAGTTTGTCTTGATTACTCATCCAGGTGCATTCATCTATTCATTAGTTATGTATATAAGTCCTGTGTAAGTGTTTGTATGCTGTCGTTTATTGTGGCTATATGCCCTGTTCTTTTATGTGAGTGTTGGTGTACGTCTAGTGTCACGTTATTCGCTGTTTTGCGCCTCGCGGCAGTATTATTTTGAGAAGTGTTGTCAGCACAGGGGACTGGAACCCTGTCACCGAGGAGAGTGTGCAGCTCTCATTGACGGGTGGGGACCTCCACCTACCGGCACCACCGAGCGGAGAGGAGCTTCCTTTCTGGGGTGAGGAGCTCCTATTACCGTCTCCTCCAGCGTTCTCCGACGTCGAGACCTCCGGGGTGGAGACGTCGGCAGCCGAGACCTCCGGGGTGGAGACGTCGGCAGCCGAGACCTCCGGGGTGGAGACATCGGCAGCCGAGACCTCCGGGGTGGAGAGCACTGGGGGTCCGTCTTCACCACAGCCAGTACCAGTGGCACCGTCGTTCCTGCCTGCTGTGCCCCTACCGCTGGTGCTTGCTGCCACGCCCCCTCGCCATTCTCAGGGGGTTTTTCATCCCTGGCCACCATCGGTGACACCTGCAGTGGGGTGTGTGCCACCTGACCCTCCTCCCTCTTTCACGGGCAATGGACTAAGTCGCCGGGGTCGTCCTCCAGAACGAGGTCACCTGTTAAGGGACCCATGGCTGAGTCGAGGGTCTGCTGTCCTTCCTCCCTGCCTCTTCGCTTCTGGGTTGTGGCGGGGTCATCCTCCGGACTGGTTTCTGCCCGTCGGGGGCCGGGACTTTGGGGAGGGATACTGTAACGATCCCCCCTAAGGGAATCGTACATGTGTGTTTTAGTTGCTCCCGTGTGTGTCTTACGTTTCTCTCCAGTGTGCTTTGTTGTTTTAGTTCCCGCTTGTCCAGTCACATGTTTAATGTCACATGTCCTCATTGTCCTATAGTTTGTCTTGATTACTCATCCAGGTGCATTCATTTATTCATTAGTTATGTATATAAGTCCTGTGTAAGTGTTTGTATGCTGTTGTTTACTGTGGCTATATGCCCTGTTCTTTTATGTGAGTGTTGGTGTACGTCTAGTGTCACGTTATTCGCTGTTTTGCCCCTCGCGGCAGTATTATTTTGAGAAGTGTAGTCAGCACAATAAACCAAGCTTTTACTTTGAATCCTTCGCATTTGTCTCTACTATATCAACACCACTAAATTGTGACAAGGGATACCGTTTTTTGGGACAAAGTTATGAAATCAATGTAATTGTATTATTATAGAGTAGAATAAATACATTTTTTAATTTAAATAAATCCTTGTTTGTTTTAAAACTGTTTTAGGAAAGCAAAGAAATATCGTAGACTATATCCTGCATCTGAATTCTCTGATCTACTGTAATTCAATAAAGGAACAGATGTGTAGTGTAGCCTACTCTATTCTCCAGAATACATTCCTGCATCCCTTGTGAAAAGTTGTAGATAAAAAAATGGGTAAAGAATGACATTGTATTTAAGTCGTCATATGAACTATTTTTTCATAGAAATCCTCACAGTGGATATGGTTTAGAAGTTAAGGTTGTTAGTTGCAAATACATTTGATTGGAGAAAGTTTTGAGTTCTAATCCCTGTAAAGGCATACCTATTTTGTAATTGTAATCATCACAGATAAACTAGTTATACTTTTTCTTGTATGTAACTACATTTTTTCATTACTGTATATAAAGTCATTATATAATAGTTAAAATCAATGTCTGTTACACTTAAATGCTATTCCATTTATCACTAGAACACATTGCTGCTTGAAATCTAATCCTATGAAACATTACTGCAATGATGTTTATTTTTTTATCTTACTGTAGCCTATTGGGTGTTTTCTTAACTTGCCAGCTAAAAGCACTTCGCAGCTTGGGCAGTACGCTCTTCTAAAAATGGGACTGTATTTTGCTGTTAATTATTTATTTTAACTGTCAAACAAATAATCCTGTAGGAATTCATTGAGTTAATAGCTATACTGTATGTCAGCTAAAAGTATTTCACAATGGGCTAAACTAACAGGTTAATTAATAAAACTCTACATCCACATTCCTTTTTGAAAAATTGGGTAACTACTGTCGCAATTTTCCGTTTTAAGAATCCCGATTTTGGTTACACTGATACACATCTCATATTTATGCTGTTGTAGTTTCGTAATTTTATAGGCTCTATAGAATTAACATGTTTGAAAAAGATTTTCAACTAAGATATTCCGACCAAATATGTTTCGGGATCTGCATCAGGGTTCTATGGCGCGCCCATGTAAGCTCTATGCCGCGGCTCCCTGTTTTGACGTTTTATTCATTTTCAAACGTGGGTCCATTAGATTAATGGTAGAACAACTCATTTGAAGTAGGATATAGTTCTTTATAGTTCTATCAACAACACATCAAAGTGTAATTGGTGAAACCTACAGACAGGCAGGCAAAGAAAAGAGATGATTTCTTGAAGGCTTAGAGTAGCAAACACAAAGCACAAGTGGAATAAAAATTCAAAGAATTTTACATTTTAGTTGCCCCTCCACCCAGCTCCAACAGTACAGGTAAAACATTGTAAAGGTGATCAATGTATTTGTTGCAGACCTTGAGGGTCAGGACGTTGCCTCGAATCTGTTGAACCAGTATCTGGACAGAATTTCAGCTCTGGAGACCGAAATCAAGACATTAAAGTCAGCACTAGAAGAGGCTGTTTCTCTGAGGGCAGAGATAAAGGCAATGGCAGACAACTTGATGAACTGCAGAGCGGCATTTGCAGAAACAAAGGCCGCGATGCGAGAGAGTCAGACTGCACTGGACGAGAGTGAGACTGCACTGGACGAGAGTGAGACTGCACTGGACGAGAGTGAGACTGCACTGGACGAGAGTGAGACTGCACTGGACGAGAGTGAGACTGCACTGGACGAGAGTGAGACTGCACTGGATGAGAGTGAGACTGCACTGGACGAGAGTTAGACTGCACTGGACGAGAGTTAGACTGCACTGGACGAGAGTGACAAGGCACTGGACGAGAGTTACACTGCACTGGATGAGATTGAGACTGCATGGTGTGGAACCATCCTCCTCTGACCTCAACCCTATTGAGAACATTTGGAGCATCCTCAAGCAAAAGATATATGAGGGTTGGAGGCAGTTCACATTAAAACAGCAGCTCTGGGAGGCTATTCTGACATCCTGCAAAGAAATCAGCAGAAACTCGCCATAAACTCACAAGTTCAATGGATACAGAAGAAAATGTAACATGGTAGCAGGAGTCGGGTTGCTTTTCAGTTGTGAAAATCGGCATGGAAAATAATTTAAAACCACCAGAGAGATTAAAAGTTACTTGAAAGCAACTGGAGGACTTTCAAAGAGAAATTCACGCTGTACATACAGGTGATAGGATTGGAAAGCAAGCTGGACGAAAAAATAATAGCACTGCTGCTAACTGTTGCTGTCCCACCTGCTATTGAAGTGTTTAATACTTTTCTGTTTGCAAATGCTGTGGAAAAGTATAAGTTTAATGTCGTACTACAGATGTTTGATGAGCACTGCTCGCCAAAAAAGAATGAAACCTATGAAAGGTTTGTCCACAATCGGTTGCAACGACAGGGCGAAGTGTTTGACTGCTTATTGACAGATCTAAAATTGAAAGCACAGACATGCAACTTTAGGGATCTAAAGTCATCTATGATTCGTGACCAGATTGTGGTTGGCATCCAAAACAAGAAAGTACAGGAAAGACTCCTCAGAGAGACCAAGTTAACTTTAGAGGGCGCTGTTAAAATATGCCATGCTAGTGAGGTCGCGCAGCATCACGCTAAGACATTTAATGATATGAGCGTGACAGTGGTGAGTAATAGTGCTGCAGTTAGTGCTGCCCATATGGAAATCTAATATATGGCCATATATGTATATAACTTATATCTCATTTATCGGCATATATGGTGGAAGCATCATCACATATACAGTGCCTTGCGAAAGTATTTGAACTTTGAACTTTTTGAAATTTGAACGTTGAACTTTTCGAACTTTTGCCACATTTCAGGCTTCAAACATAATGATATGAAGCTGTAATTGTTTGTGAAGAATCAACAACAAGTGGGACACAATCATGAAGTGGAACAACATTTATTGGATATTTCAAACTTTTTTAACAAATAAAAAACTGACAAATTGGGCGAGCAAAATTATTCAGTCCCTTTATTTTCAGTGCAGTAAACTCTCTCCAGAAGTTCAGTGAGGATCTCTGAATGATCCAATGTTGACCTAAATGACTAATGATGATAAATAGAATCCACCTGTGTGTAATCAAGTCTCCGTAAAAATGCACCTGCTCTGTGATAGTCTCAGAGGTCCGTTGAAAGCACAGAGAGCATCAGGAAAAACAAGGAACACACCAGGCAGGTCCGAGTAAACATCCCAAGGAACACTGTGCAAGCGATAATATTGAAATGGAAGGAGTATCAGACCACTGCAAATCTACCAAGACCCGGCCGTCACTCTAAACTTTCAGCTCATACAAGGACAAGACTGATCAGAGATGCAGCCAAGAGGCCTATGATCACTCTGGATGAACTGCAGAGATCTACAGCTGAGGTGGGCGAGTCTGTCCATAGGACAACAATCAGTCGTAAACTGCACAAATCTGGCCTTTATGGAAGAGTGGCAAGAAGAAAGCCATTTCTGAAAGATATCCATAAAGTGTTGTTTAAAGTTTGCCACAAGTTACCTGGGAGACACACCAAACATGTGGAAGAAGGTGCTCTGGTCAGATGAAACCAAAATCAAGCTTTTTGGCAACAATGCAAAATGTTATGTTTGGCGTAAAAGCAACACAGCTCATCAACCTGAACACACCTTCCCCACTGTCAAACATGGTGGTGGCAGCATTATGGTTTGGGGCTGCTTCTCTTCAGCAGGGACAGGGAAGATGGCTAAAATTGATGGGAAGATGGAGCCAAATACAGGACCATTCTGGAAGAATGATGGAGTCTGCAAAAGAGCTGAGACTGGGACGGAGATTTGTCTTCCAACAAGACAATGATCCAAAACATAAAGCAAAATCTACAATGGAATGATTCACGAATTAACATATCCAGGAGTTAGAATGGCCAAGTCAAAATCCAGACCTGAATCCAATCGAGAATCTGTGGAAAGAACTGAAAACTGCTGTTCACAAACGCTCTCCATCCAACCTCACTGAGCTCGAGCTGTTTTGCAAGGAGGAATTGGCAAAAATGTCAGTCTCTCGATGTGCAAAACTGATAGAGACATACCCCAAGTGACATACAGCTGTAATAGCAGCAAAAGGTGGTGCTACAAAGTATTAACTTAGGGGGGCTGAATCATTTTGCACGCCCAATTTTTCAGTTTTTTATTTGTTAAAAAAGTTTGAAATATCCAATACATTTCTTTCCACTTCATGATTGTGTCCCACTTGTTGATGATTCTTCAACAAATTACAGTTTCATATCATTATGTTTGAAGCCTGAAATGTGGCAAAAGTTCGAAAAGTTTAAGGGGCCGAATACTTTCGCAAGGCACTGTATGTACATATAAGTCAAAATATACAAAAATTGGCCGTTTTAATATATGTGACATAAATTTCCATATTTTACATCCATTTCTGCATTTACCTATGGTTTACAGAGTGTATAAGTGATGTAATGTATAATATCTGTCAGTGAAACACACAACAAAGTTCTGGGTTGAGTGAGCCACTAAGACGTTCAGGTCGCACTGTTAGAAAACCAGAAAGGTTAGTTTTACGACGGCATGGATGTAGGATATAGGTGGACGAACGAGTTGAAAAATAAAGCATCACACTAATGTTAGAAATGGACAAATGTCACAGTCTTCTTATTACACATAGAAGAAAACGTAACAGACTCTGCCAGCAGTGGCTCAAATATGTAAAAATATATTGATAGGCATTGTACCTGTTTTTTATGTTGGTTGAATATCAATTGGGCAAAAGCTGTGCTTATACATGGAGCCAGAACACAATACATTTTAAATCTTGAAAGCGGTTTAGCTTAGGTTTTAAATGTAGTTTTCATGCTGTTTAAGGCAGCCCGATACACAGCAATGAGTAGAAGTGATGCAACTGACCAAATGAAGCATGATATACTGTATTTCAAATATTATTTTATGTCAACATTCTGATAAATGTCAATAGAGAAATCTTATATTTGCTGCTTACACATTTAAGCTTTGTATCAAATCAATATTTCTATGTTAAATGCTTGATGATCAAGGGGTGAGTTTAAACGACTCTAAAAACTATAGTCCCATCTAAAGTAAAAAGGAATAAAATGCATTAAGTGAAATGTAACATCAATTCATGGTTTTTGTCCCTTGCCATTCAATAGGAAAGTAATCAAAAATTAAAGTAATATGTTTCGTTACTAACTTTGGGGAATCCAATACAATTCTGGACATGCAACTAGAAACGTAATTAATTACATTTAAAAAGTTACCTATCCAACCCTGCAAAAGCAAATACACCAAAGCTTTGCCCACTACAATAAAATCTCACTGCTATCTTATAGAATACCCACATCAGGGGCGTTGTTTCCGCAAAAGCCAAGGTTCGGCAATTGGCCATAATGTCAAAGACCTACTATTGAAAACTATTTTAACAGACATGTATCTCTCGGTCACATCATGAATCATTTCTATCTAGTTGCACATTTCATTAATATAGACAAGGAACTGAGGTCTAATTATCCTTACAAATTGTTTTACTTCACAGACATTAACGTATTGAATTATATGCTGTTTTCTAGTAGGCAAATAAGGGATGTTCAATACACAACAAAACAAAAGGCAAATTTGGCACAAAATATGCAAATATATTGTAATTCCTAAGTACTAAGGCCTGACCACACAGGCTGATTGAGTCTTCAGTATGTTTGAATTCATTCGTTGCCGGAAGAAAAACTGACATCATTTTTGCAGGCTGTTTGGCACTTATTTAAAGCATACATGTTGTCAAAATGCTTCCGTAACACAAAAATCCTGGAAGAATGAACTAACTGACATTCATATTCACAGCCAGGCATATTATGGACCTATCAGAGGTCTATTTCCTTCTCATAGATAAATAAGCCTGAATGAGTGTACATTGTGCATATTGTTAGATTGCAATAGCACATGCACACAATGACCATACAGTGCAATACTTTCAGATTGTAAAGTCTAAGTGCACTCTGAAAAAGCTCTCTCCTTTTTATGGGGCACCTCACACACTGGCACTGAGTTCACAGGTCTAACAGCACACAATGAAACCGGCGATCAGTGCTAAGCCTCAGAAAAGCCAACATATTACCGTAAATCATGTCTGATCACCTAATTGCTTCTAAAGTAACATCAATATGCATTGACAAAGCCAACAATTGTTAAATAGTACAATTCAGACTGCTGTCTGTGATTGTTTTCTCTTTGAATTAGGAATTAGATGAGGAAGACATTCACATCTTCTTACCTTTTGGTGCTTGAGGCTCCTATTTGTTTAGACCATAAGAGGGTAGCGTCCGGGCCTTAACAGATTCACCAGATCACCCATGTTTAATGTTTTTACCAGTGTAGATTCCACAGCCGTAAGCATGAGGTGGGTTAATCTGTCATCACTCATTGTTGTTCTGAGATTTTTTTTTGTTGATGTGTTTGACACATTTTAAAACAGAAAATAATCTCTCATTGCACGCTTTAGACACAGGCAATGTTGCAGTGATTAACAGCTTGATAAGGTTTGAGAATGAGCTCGGCATGCAGTTGAGCTTGGTCAAGGTGGACAAGATGCCATCCTCATCATCACAATCACCATCTTTCTAACTCAGGAAGACTAGGGCTTTGCACTGGGCTTGTAGTACTGTGTCATATGCCTTGAAAAAGGCGATCACAGAGGCTGTGCAAAACAGAAAATGGAGTTGGTCATAATGGATGCTGGAATATCGTCTGTCGTTCCTCGTGGGGTACTGGAGTCAGGTTTAAGACTTGCCTACTGTTGCTGTTGCTCAGCTATCAGTAGCTGCAGCTGTAGGCTCTGTTGTAGTGTTATATAGTCGACTGGCTAGACTGAGGACAGGACACTGGCACCTGCTCAGGAGCAACACTTGGCTGCGTTCTAGATAGTTCTTTACGTTGTGTGAAAAATCCTTCAATTGATATTTGGTTTTTCGTTTTCGTATAATCTTTGGTTCGTTCCTCGTAAAATGCAATCTTGTTAGCCTAACATTGGTCTTCCCATCCCGAATGATGTTTAAGTATAGCTACATAATACGTAACCGTAACACTCGTTACAAACACTCAAAATGTGCAATACGAATAGGCTACGTACAGCATATACATACAGTGTGCGATTTGTGAAAACAAAGGGCGTAGGTTTAAAAAAAGTAGAACTTAATTTTTTTGAGCACAAGGCAAATCGCTCAAGAATTGTTTTGCATGGACAAGGGCATGAGTAAACAAAAATCCCATATTTATTTAGCTATATTTAAAGACAATAACAGTGAAAATCGTTTTTATTGTATAAATAATAGTAATTCCAAGGTATGGCAGCTGCTATACCGTGCCATACACAATTGACGCCTCTGACCCACATCCATTGTTCCAATCATCTGGCCTGTGCCATTTACAAAACGGTCTGTTGCTGCTGTTCCCAGGGCATTACTACGGCATTACAACACTATGGCTCATATCCTCGGGGGTAAACGGCGAAGGAAAGCTGTCCCCCATACTCCTCCTTCAGTCACAGATAAAGCTGTAGTTCTAATCAATTTCTGCTTCTTCATATCAACAAGGCGGGATTAGAGACCTGGCCAGATGGCTAGGCAGTATGCACAGCTCTGCTCCACTGCTGAATCAGTCTGACAGATAGAGAGCTGTGCCAGTGAAACACACAATCACACACACTGTTCAAGTGTTAGACACACACTCTTCCCCACTCCCACACATAATGAGGCATAAAAAGACAGGAAACTGTTATATTTGCATATGAAAATACACACACACATGAATGCGTGTACACACAGTCACACACACAGACACAGGGAGGTTTACTAACCAGTGGAGTTGAAGACACCAGGAGAAGGAGGAGCGAAACTTTCAGCCAGCAGGGTGTTATAAGGAGATGTTCCAGTACGTGTCTGTAACACTGGGTTAGTCAGGAGGTGGTTCCCCATGGTAGCTGAAGGACAATAACACAATAAATCATGAGCATCTACTGTACCATGAGATCCTATTGTATACTTAACATCTACTGTACCATGAGATCCTACTGTATCCTTAACATCTACTGTACCATGAGATCCTACTGTATCCTTAACATCTACTGTACCATGAGATCCTATTGTATCCTCAACATCTACTGTACCATGAGATCCTACTGTATCCTTAACATCTATTGTATCATGAGATCCTATTGTATCCTTAACATCTACTGTACCATGAGATCCTATTGTACCCTTAACATCTGGTGTACCATGAGATCCTACTCTATCCTTAACATCTACTGTATCATGAGATCCTACTGTATCCTTAACATCTACTGTACCATGAGATCCTACTGTATCCTTAGCATCTACTGTACCATGAGATCCTACTGTATCCTTAGCATCTACTGTACCATGAGATCCTATTGTACCCTCAAGATCTACTGTACCATGAGATCCTACTGTATCCTTAACATCTACTGTATCATGAGATCCTACTGTATCCTTAACATCTACTGTATCATGAGATCCTACTGTATCCTTAACATCTACTGTACCATGAGATCCTATTGTAACCTTAACATCTGGTGTACCATGAGATCATACTGTATCCTTAACATCTACTGTATCATGAGATCCTATTGTATCCTTAACATCTACTGTAGTGATGGGGATTCCGAATCACTAAAGTGAACTGAATCATTCAGTACAGTTCATTTAAAAGATTCGGATCTGTCGAATCACTGATTCGGTTAATGAATCTTTTTGTCGAACTGCTTAATTCCATTTTGTGCCCATGATGTGACCTTATTATTTACAGTGAAAGCAGTGCACTCGTTTAATTTTTCAAGCTATGAACACAAAAAATGTAAATGTCTGGAGATTTATGGTTGATCCTCCACGGGTTGAATAATTTATTTAGCAAGTAGTGCACTTGGCGATATTTTCATTTATTTTGGTGAAAACGGTCCAAATGATGCTCCTTTGTCACCGTTCAATCATCTTGACATTTTCAAATGGCTGCATGTATGCATGCACGCACGCACTTGCGCCACTCGCGTGGCGTTAATATAGACTTACGTAATACACATTGAAAATATGCACATGTATTTTTCAAGGTAAATAAAATAGATTTACGAATGACACGTTTTATTCTCATTAAGTATGCTTAGATGAACATATTTTTATAATAAAGGGTGTGAAGAACAGCCAATAACATCGCTGTGTAGAGACAGTTGGCGCACTCTCGCGACACAAGACTCAGTATTCATAGCCCTTTCAAATCCGCGACAATAGCCTTTATGACAAAGATTATGAAGACGAGTTCGATTTCTGCTGCATTGTGTGGATTATGATAAGTGTGGGCATCTATTTTTTCAGAGCATGGTGATGACATCTACTAAGTTATAACAGTTTTTGATTCGGACTTCACCCGTAGGCTACATCTACGTAAGGTTCTCTTGCAGAAGTGATTCATTAACTGAACAAATCTTTTAAAGCAGTGATTCAGTACACCCAGTTCACTAAAAAGATTCGTTCAAAAAGAACGAATCGTTCGTGATTCATACATCACTAATCTACTGTATCATGAGATCCTACTGTATCCTTAACATCTACCGTACCATGAGATCCTACTGTATCCTTAACATCTACTGTATTCTGAGGATCTACTTTGTATTATAGTCATTATTATATACTATACACTCTGCCAGCAGTTGCTCAAATAACTGAAATAAGGATATGCATTTTTCCTGGGTTTGTTTTTTTATCGTCACAGATTATTTGGGCGAATCACAATTGGGTGACAGCTGTGCTTAAACATGAAGACAGAACACAAACAATGAGAATTATCAGAAGGGGTTTAGCTCAAGTTTTGAATTCCCTTTTTGCGCTAATCAAGGCAGGCCAGATATAACAATTTGTAAAGCATATGGGCACAGAAGTTAAAAAATTACAAATTTACTTGTGTTTAAGAGATTACGTTACCATTAACATCTACTACCAGTTTTACTGTAGCATGAATGTATGTATATGTAGTAGTATATATTTTTAAGTTGGAGGAAACGTTAGGGCTTTTTAAATGTTTACTTGAGGAACATTTTATTACTGACTGTGTTGGTTTAATGTGATTATGTTGCTTGCTTACTTGCTTTTTAATTGCTTTCAATTGCTTTGCTTGTTTACTGTATATTGTATTTTATGTGACCTACACAGGTCGTTACTACAAATGAGAAGTTGTTCTCAGTCAACTGTTTAAATAAATAAATATACGATCTAATAATAAGGCTTACCTAAAATGTCTACATCTGAGAAATGGGCTGAAACAAAAATGTTTATGTTAGTTTAACATTAACCACAAAATCACCTGCCTTAAAAGTGGCATTTTTAACACATTTCTTTGAATGAACTGTTTTACTATGAGGCTCGACATTAACATAATCATCTACAGTACATGATATGTAAACATTTTCCATGATCATATACTTAAAAATCAATTTCTACTGCATCCTGAGCTTTTACGTCAATAAGAACACTGCCCCTTTCTACTTGCACGCTATGCTCCAACCAGGCCTCAGTTTGGCTAACTCTGGGTTGCCAAAAACAGGTCAAAGCTGTACTCCAATCCTACACCTGTCCTTAGTTCATTAACTCTGGACTGTTAATGCTGTGCCCATTCAAAGCGCTTCTCTATCTTCTCAAACAAAATATGGGAGAAGTTTCCGCTGACGCTTGGACAGCAGAGTTAGAAGAGCTCATGCTCTGAACAATTTACGTTCCCTTAATAGCTCAGACTTTACTGACAGGTACTTCATTGGGGAAACGGGTCTTACTATGAAGATGAGTTATGTGGTTGTCCCACCTAGCTATTCTAAGATGAATGCACTGACTGTAATACGGCACGATAACAGTGTCTGCTAAATGACTAAAATGTACAAATGAAATATAAAATTGTGGGAGTAACTGCCCAGTATTTCCAGATTGCTATGAAATATGACATATAATTACTTACAATATGAGTGTTCATTCATTACAAATGTTAATCTAAGTTTTTTTTCTCTGTGCAGGAATGGTTTGGGCATACCCCCGTCACTGAATGGTGTGTTCATATTACAATCAAATAATAGGTGTGTAATTGGTCAGTTCCTCACTTTACAGACAAGTATTAAAGTGAAACAGACAGCATTTTAACTACTTTGCAATGTGAATCAAACAATCATATTATGAAAAATATATGAAATAGTGTTTGCATGTTATAATGCTAATAGATTATATAATTCAGGATTCCAAGGCATTGTGGCAGAATAACTTGATGAAAATATTTTCTAACAGAAATGTCATAAAAAATACTGTTCCATAAAATTGCTTTATTAGGGGAAACGATGTGAAGAAAACATAGTTTCCATGATGTCAGAGCTTGCTGGTGAAATCTAGACAAATTTGCTGGTAACTTTTCAGTAAGATAATGCATTTTTTATAGAATTTGAAACCCATCCAATGTATCACATTATTTGTGATAAAGTACCATATTGACTCTTTGTCAACAAAACACCTTTTTAGTCATTTTTTATGTAAAAAAATAAATAAATAAATAAATAAATACAAAGTTTAGACTTTCCTCAGACCTTTTATTGGATATATGTTTTTAAGGTGTTGGATTTGTTGTTCCAGACAAAGTATAAAAAGTACAATTTTAATATTTCTGGAGGTGGAAGGATTTGCAACTAAAGACAATGAGAGCAATGACATTCGACAATTATTATGTATACTTTTGGTCTTCATTTTAGAAGAGAAATTAATTTGTTGCTTGACTAAGTGATTTTTAGAAGGATGAATGCCTACATTTTAGCACAATTATATACAGAGATCTTTGACCCTTGTTAATAACAAAATAAAATAACTCTACAATACTAAAATGTGATATTTTCTATATGAATCCATATAGAATGTGGATTATTACAAAGTGATTTTTTATTCCTGTTTGTTTATTTTTGTAAATTTATGTATTTTAGTTATTTTATCATGGACTTGTTTCCTGTTGCAATGTTTTCTTTTGTACATTGTATTATTGTGTAAATGTGTTTATATATTAGTAATTTTATACGATATGTGTATGAATAGGTATGTGTATGATATGTATGTGTGTATATATATATATGTGTATGTATGTATATTTTTTTATTCAGGATTTATGTCTGCTGTTGTAATACAGGGCACCATTGTAAATGAGACTTGGTTGGTTTTCCCTGTATAAATAAAATATAATAAAAACATAATAATAATAATAATACTGATTTAAAAAATCATTATGCCATTTAAAAAAATGACTACATCATTCCCCAACATTACTTGAAATTATGGAACATTGGAATGACAATATCAATGGGATTTCTTGTCAGAAAACTTTATGAAGAGCACAATGTTAGTTCTGGAGGTGTATTTCAAGAAATACAATTCTAATACACTTTCAATCATAATCTATGTCATGTTTTAAATGGTTCATATGAAACCATTGAAAATATTTTTCTTCAATATAGTATTTTTCTTCAATTCATGCTTTGGCTAACAACTGCAAAATAGTAAACTACATTATTTAGGCAACAATATTAATATTAGCTTTTACATCTGGGTTACTTTAGGTAAAAATGTGAAATACAATAATATTAGACATGACAGTGTTATCACTGACAAGAACAAATGTTAATGGACAAAATACTTTTTACACGTTTTTTACAATTTATTCCAATCAATGTTAAATTCATATTAAAATCGGTAGGAATATTTATATGCTGGTGCAATGCACCCTGGATGTTTATGTTTTGCTATTGTAACCTTTGAGTGCAATACATTCCCAGTTTAAAGGTGCAGGCTGCGTTGCCATTTCAACTTTTTTTCTCTATATTCCAACATAGTCTGAGGGGGAATAGTAATGCATACCATTATGTACAGTAGTCGGAGGGTGCAGTCATTGAAACACAGTTCATTTCACAGTGAAATGTGAATACCACCGGTAGACAAATATCATTCAAAGAAATGGAACATTGAGAATGTTCTAGAATGCCCATGTATGGCGTCAGCCCCAGGCAGGCGAATAGAAATGCCATGAAATTAAAAATAGGACAGCATGACGGAGAGTAGTCTAAGGCGAAGTGCAACCTTCAGGTCTCAAGCAAACAATTTATCAAACAGAATTTCACACCAACACACGCGCACACACGCGCGCACGCGCGCACACACACACACACACACACACACACACACACACACACACACACACACACACACACACACA
>JACXGM010003319.1:0-26099 GCA_016801145.1 Umbra pygmaea | reverse complement strand
TTCTTTTTTCTTTCTAAGTCACAACATTGCTTATGATCAAAACCCATCTCTACTTTCTCTCTCATTGCTGTTTTTGTTCACACAACACAGCATTACTCAGGAATAGTTGTCCAGAAACACCTCAGAGGAATATCCTGTCTAAAAATAAAAAAAACAACAACTGTTAAGTGTTGAAGAGAGAAAATAGGGCAGGCACTGGGAAGCTAGGGATTCACTCAAAGAGGAAGCCACATCACGCCTTGTCTTCTGGACAGATCACTATTGTCTAGAGAGAAAGAAGTTCATAAAGAAGTGAAGTGGGAAAATCAAAAGAGATAAGAGATGCCGGAGATAACGACCATGACAGGGTCTCTCGCAGAGATTCTTCCCATTTAATTATTGCTCCATGATAGCGTCTCTCTCCTCTTTTAATCTCAAATGGAGCGGCTGCCTTTCAGTTTTTGCCAACAATGACTAACTTTACGCAAATGCTTTGGAAAAGACGGAACCTGCATGTGATAGAACCCTTGATTTGCATTGGAAATTCAACTGTCTGATGCATTTTATGGTCCCTCTAACTCTCCTCATCTATTCCACTGCCTCTCCATCTCTCCTTCTCTCAATATCTTTCCAATTCTCTTTCCCTCCATTTTCTCTTCTTCCAGTTCTCCCTCTCTTCACCTTTGTTCTAGGATGTCAATCCCGGGAAATCTACTCCAGCCTCATCTCCTATCACAACCCCTCTTTTAACCTCATCCTTCCCTCTTACCTCCTCTCTTACCATCCCTGCCACTCCTCAATTAGACTAATTGCCCCTTGCCCGCTGGTAAGCTAATCAGTTCATTAAAAAACAAAATGGATGAAATTAGCATAAAGAGTGACGGTTGATTTAGCGACTGCCTCTTAGTCGCAACCCCCCCGACCACCACCTTTCCTCCTAGATCATTCTGATCTCCATGACGATGGCTGCCAAGGAGACGCTATTCCAACAGCAGCTTATGCTGTTGCTTTTGTCAACGTACACTGACACCTCTTCTGTTTGAGCAAAGACTCAGCGGAGATTCCACTTCAGTTCCGCTGTCTGTCTGTTCTGATGAGGCTGCCATAGCGGTCCGTGTGATTGAAGGGCGAGGGGGGAGGGTGACGGGGGCAGAGGGACTGGGGGAGGGGGCGTCTCACCTCGGTTGAGTGAAGGAGTGCTGTTGATGTCTCCAGCCATAAAGGAGGATTCCGTCTGCTTTCGAACTGTGTCATTCCACATCCTCCGTATCCGACTCTGGAACGTCAAAGGAGAGGAGTAGACAGTGAGGAACACAGAGACTGACACGGAAAACCAGATCAGAATACACAAGGTCAGTTCCATAAAGACTCACAGGAGGACAGGTCCATACAGACCAAAAGTATGGAACACAGAAGAAAAATGTACTGGAAATCGGCATGCCAAGTGAAAAAACTACAAAGACAAATTATAAACACCCCGTAACTACAGTAAATGCTTGGCTATAATTACAGACAGTATTTCAACAGTAACCCCACTTTAGACTTGTGTGACATGGTCATGACTCTAGAACCAAGAACATTTATTCAAAAAGCTTCTGTTCATGTTAGGTATTGTAAATGAAAAAATTATCTCCTGAAACGTGTCTGTTTTGGAGATAAGCAGTGTTCATCAGACAGCGACATACAAGCTACAAGAGATACATGAAGTGCTAACGTACACAATCTAATGCACGCTAGCAAAAAACCCATCCAACTTAATTGTGGTAAACAATAATTGGAGTCTGATCCAATAGAGATGAAGGCTTCTGATTAGGGCTTCTGATTGCATTTTAGAAGTGTGGTGTGACAACGTTGCAGAGAAACTCCATGTGTCTGCATGTGTGTGTATTTGTGTCTATAGGCTAGAGTGTTATCTGGGATTTAGTCTGTGGGTTGGTGTGGGTGTACTGTGTTTGTTGAATGGGGTGTGTGTGCGCTGTGTGTGTGCTGTGTGTGTGTGTTAACAGACCTGTCTGTGAACCGCAGCGTGGCGGGCCTGGCTGCCAGTGTAATATCGGTTGTTGGTGCGCAGGGCAGAGTTCTTCAGAGAGCCGTGGGAGCTGGTGGTGGAGGTGCGACTGCAGCAGTATGAGTGACGGAGACACTTGCTGTACTCTTTATGCACCTACATGGAGAGACGGCAAACACATGATAGCTCCAACTTGACCCTAAACATTGGACCTCAATACTATCCCCAACCTAGCCCTATCCTTTTAGACGGTCTACAGATCCTGGCCCAAGCACCTACCACTGAGCTGGTAGAACCCTACATTCCAAACCCATCCAAATACAATCAGCACTGATGCACATTATTTTTACTGAGTGACTGTATGTTTATGACCCACATACACAAACCTTTCACCTTTGACCTTGTTCATCACAACAAGGAACAATTAGGTAAGTTCTTCAAGACTTAAATTAAAATAACAATCTTTACACTGCGTTCCAAATTATTATGCAACTGTCATAAACATTAAATATTTTGTTTTTCAATCAATCTCATGAATGGTATTGTGTCTCCGGGCACTTTGGATCACTGAAATCAATCTCAGACACTTGTGATAATTAGTTTGCCAGGTGAGCCCAATTAAAGGAAAACTACTTAAGAAGGATGTTTCACATTATTAAGCAAGCCACAGGTTTCAAGAAATATGGGAAAGAAAAAGGATCTCTCTGCTGCGGAAAAGCGTCAAATATGGCAATGCCTTGGACAAGGTATGAAAACATTAAATTTTTCACAAAAACTTAAGCGTGTTCATCATACTGTGAAGAGAGTTGTGTCTGATTCAGAGCACAGACGGGATTGTGCAGATAAAGGCATAATGAGAAAGGTTACTGCCAGACAAATTCATTGGATTTTAGCAGCTGCTAAAATGGCATTACAAAGCAGCAAACAGGAATTTGAAACTGCTGGTGCCTCTGGAGTTCCGTGGACATCAAGGTTTATAAACCTAATATTTGGCCACCCCTAACCAATGCTCACAAGCAGAAACGGTTTCAGTGGGCCCAGAAATACATGAAGACTAATTTTCAAACAGTCTTGTTTACTGATGATGAGTGCCGTGCTACCCTGGATGGTCCAGATGAATGGAGTAGTGGAGGGTTGGTGGATGCCCAACATGTCCGAATAAGGCTGCGACGTCAGCAAGGTGTTGGAGTCATGTTTTTGGCTGGAATTATAGGGAGAGATCTGGCAGGCCCCTTTAGGGTCCCTGAAGGTGTGAAAATGTATATAGTATACAAAGTAGGGCTGTGCAATTAATCGGATTTTGATTGCGATTTCAATTTCAGCTCCTAACGATCACAAAGACAGTGTAATCAAGAAAAAACGATTATTTTGTACATTGCATTTTCTAAGAAGTCTTATTTTTGTATTGTGTTCGAAAGACACACACTTTTGTCCCTCCCGAAACCGAAAGCGAAACTCACTCAGTAGTCTATTAAAGACACATTTTAAAGTGTAACTCCATATCCATCGTGCCCGCAGGCACAAAAAAATAACACATGCCGTTGCATACTTTTAGCCAAAGGTGTGTGCCCCGTTAGCACAGTTGAGAACGACTGCTCTAGAATGTTGTTGCATACTTTGGACAAGCGTTATAATTTGCCATCTCGCCACCACTTTACCAGAGTCGCTCTGCATGCTTTATATGAGAAATGCTGTGCAGAAGTGGTGACAAAGGCAGAGTATTGATCTATGGGCTACATTATTTTATATATCTTACAGGTGATTGCAGCAGCTCCATGAGTTTACCTCACAGCAACGCAGGTACTTTGTTTGTTAGTTAGCTTATCAGCTTTGTCTATTTGAGTCTTGTTTAGGATATTTTATTTGTGTCCTTGCAGCGTTGTTTCCTTTACTGAAACATTTTTCTTTAGTATTAGATTGCGCATATCAGTACTGAAGCAACAAAATTTAATTCGTAGTTAATCACGTTCTTGTTCTTGGTTTCATTAGCACAGGTGTAGTGTAGAGCCATGTATTACTTTTAAACAATTATTCTACCGACTGAAGAGCCAGGCTTCGGGTTACTTCAATTCAGTAGTTTGTTTGAACTGCTGTTTGTTTGCGATTCTACAGCAGACTTATTAAGCACAGTGATCGTGCGCACATGTAAAACCTGCAGGCAAAATAGAAAATAAGATACGTTGAGAAGTGTTAATTTATTTAATATAATAAATTTAAATGACTTATTTGCAAATAATTGAAAGACATTGCTGTCTAATCAAATCCAAACATTCAAACGAAATATGTGTGCTGGTCACCCTCAACAAAGTAAAAAAAAATGCACCCGCTCCTGACGTCAGAATATTTTCACTGTTTTTCAAAATCAACATGCAAATTTCCAAAATCAATGAGTAATCGATTTAAATAATCGCGATTTCAATATTGACTAAAATAATCGTGATTATGATTTTTTCCATTATCGAGCAGCCCTAATACAAAGTATATAGAGTTTCTGACTGACCACTTTCTTCTATGGTAAAAAAAGAAGAACTGTGCCGTCCGTAGCGAAATCATCTTCATGCATGACAATGCACCATCTCATGCTGCAAAGAATACCTCTGTGTCATTGGCTGCTATGGGCATAAAAGGAGAGAAACTCATGGTGTGGCCCCCATCCTCCCCTGACCTCAACCCTATTGAGAATCTTTGGAGCATCCTCAAGCAAAAGGTATATGAGGGTGGGAGGCAGTTCACATCAAAACAGCAGCTCTGGGAGGCTATTCTGACATCCTGCAAAGAAATTCAAGCAGAAACTCTTGTTTCGCATCAATGGATGTGAGAATTGTGAAGGTAATATCAAAGAAGGGGGCCTATGTTAACATGTAACTTGTCCTGTTTAGATGTGTTTGATTGAAATAGCTTTTGATTTGAGTAAATATGACATCCTAATGCTGCAAATTCAACAAATGACCATTTTCAGTTGCTTACAACCTATTAAATGTTTTCAAACTATGTTGTGCGTAATTATTTGGACCAGTGCATTTAGAGTTTTTAATTTTTGAAAAAAATACTGTTTTCATTGGGTGGTTTGATCAATGAAATTTGACTTATACCCTAATGGTTGGTGACTTGAAGATTATACTGACTGCCAATTGCATCGACTATTTAGGAAAATCAGTGTAAAATATAATTTGCATAATAATTTGGAATGCGGCATAGACATAATTGCACTTAGATTTATAATACAGCCTATGGGCCCTGAATAATGAACATTTAATTTAACCAATCAGTCAATCAATCAATCAATAAATCAAATTTGTTTTGTATATCTGTTTTTAAAACAGCAGTTGTCACAAACTGCTTTGCAAAACTACTGGCCTAAACTCCCAACAGGCAAGCAACAACAAAACCTCCCTAGTAGTGGAACCAAGGAAGAAACATAGAGAGAGGCCAGACTTAAGGGGGTAGCTTGTCCTCTTCTTGCTGTACTGGGTGGGGGATCTGAAAGGTACAAAATCTATAGTGTTAAGGCCACCTTGTTTATCAGTGTTCTATCAGTTTCCGTAAATGAAGATGGAAATGGGTGGGAACTTAACTCAATGTAACCCTGATTCTAACTCTAACTTATATTCTGAAGCTAACCCTAAATAGCACAAACACAAGCACTTATATATATTTTAAATAGTTAGATCCCACAACGTTGCACAAGGGTATTATGATGTAACACCTGGGCGTTACATTTAAACAGTATGTCAGCCAATGCCTTCTCCATGGGTTGGTCAGATTAGAAGCACACCTCCGAAAATACCCACCTCCGGCCTCCCCACAGGAAAACAATATATTACTTAATCTAGAAAACTCATTCTCGTCAGTATTGAACCAGGCTCCTCCAATAAAAGCTTACTCGATACCAAGAAACCACACCTAAGCAGCAGCAACCACGATTGAGCATGCAGAGCACCAGCCTACCACAAGGTGTTGCTAAAGCATACATTTTACAGTATATTGATGTCATTTAGATGAGTACAAGTGGTAATAAGTATAATTTCAATAGATTGTTTACTACCAGAGGCAATCAAACCCGCAACCGTGCAGTGGCAAGCGCTATGTCTTACCAACTGAGCTACAGTTGTCCAACAACAGCACCCCAGAAGGCGCGGCACCAAAACTTGCAAGAGTCCCGGGATTGCCAGTTTGCATGATTGTGTTTAGTGTTTGAAAGAACTGCTCCCAGAGAACATGCAGGTACACACACAGACACCACGTACCTTCTTCTGCAAGGCACAGTGGAAGATGAAGATGAACATGCCCTGAAAGGCGTTGAAGGTGGTAAAGAGGTAGGCCATGTACACTGTGTTCTCGTTGATGAAGAGGAGGCCGAAGGACCAGGTCAGACCCAGTAGGAAAAGGAGTGCGATGGCCCCTATAGCCCATGACCTGAAGGGGACAAAGGAACTAACGTTAGATTAGTATCCAAAAGCTGGACTTCAAGATGTGCTCGATATTATAGAGTGTGTGAGAGAGCGGCTAATATGACATAGGATCTTGAAGAACTGGACTTCATTATATGATGTTCAACCACTGCTTGATGTGCCAGTACTGTTTATATTGAAGTGCAACCCACGAAATACTTTTGAGCTTATATTCTACTGAAATAAAAGGACTTCAAGCAGTAGAACATGGGGTGCTGCTGTACTCAGCTCTAATGAGCTCCTGGTCAGTGGCAGCAAATTCCTTATTTTCTTAATATTACTGAGCCTGAACTGACTCACTTGATGTTGTCCAGTCGACTGGAGTCAGGTTTGAGGGCAGAAGAGTTGCGGGTCATCTTGTGCACTGTGATCATGAGGAAAACCAGATTCAGCTGCAGAGGGGAAACAAGTAAACAGCTTGAAAACACACCCGAGGGAACACACTCTCATGTTAAATAGTAATAATATTTCTAAAGCTTTAAGTAGAGATAGTACGTTCTCGCAGTCATCAGTAAGACTGAGTAAGTGTGAAAGTAGCATCATAATGAATGACTGTACCATAATAACAAAAGATACAGGTCCAATGAAGCTCCAAATGAAGTAGTTATCCACCCGCAACCAACACCTACACATGGGATATCATCAAAGATTCAGTTACACCCTTCAGATACACAAATGCATTCACACACGCACACGCAAAGGATTATCTTTTATACAGTAGACGCTAATCAGCAAGCTTTGGCTAATGCAAAACCCTTGTCCATGGGGGAAATGAACAAAAGAGAATGATCCTCTTCACACTACACTCCACATTACATTCCCTGTTGGGGGAATAGTCTAGGCAGTGTAGGCTAGCATAATCCTGCCACTCAATCTGCAGGTGAAAAGGGACTGCTTCACACGTACGCTTTTTTGGTCCCATAGCTCCGGTAGTCTATGGCTGCCGAAATGCCCACCACCAGAGCGGGGAAGCAGTAACCGCACAGGTAGTAGTACTTTTTGCGGGAGTACTCGCTCTCAAACACATCCACCAGCATCAGATAGAGCTGAATACCCTCCAGGCACATCCAGGAGAACGCAGCCAGGAAGAAGAAATGAAGCAGGCCAGCAAAGATCGGACAAGCAATCTAAAGATACAGAGAGATGGAAAGACAGAAGGGACACAGGGAGGTCAAGGAGAGAGAAACAAGAGTAATTAAGAGTCAAAGAAAATTAAAGAAATAATAGGTGTGAATGAGGAGGGCAAAAGACCAAAGGAAGGAGAGACAGTTACAGAAAGGGACATAATAAGGCTCCAGCCTTTTCCTTACATCCGTAACTCCTGAAATCTTTATCCATTTCTTTCATATATCTATCTTTTATTTTCTCAGCCTGGTTCTTAGCCTGGTTCCAGATTAGTTTTCTTCCCATGCTGAACTATATGCTACAATAACCATACAATGTTTGCCCCATAAGCACATTGTCAAATTCAGATTTCAACACTATAATTTTTCTAAATTCCTGGTTGGAGGATCCAGATTTCCAGAGATTTGAGAATCTGAGGACTTCTGGAGTTGTGGGAAACGGATGTGGGATTCCTCTCTGTGTTATACTCACATGGTACTGGGTCTTGTCAATACCGATGAGGAAGAGGAGCTCTGCGATGAAGAGGTTAATGCAGAGGTTCTTGTGGATGGTGTTCCGGTCTGTCTGAAGGCCTCTCAGGAAGCAGAAGGTGGAGATACAAATGGCCAGACACACAAGGCTTATCACAATGCCCACCCAGGTGATGACAAACAGGATCAACTCGTGCATCCGCCCCGGGTACTGTGGAGAAGAGGGGGGGCATTCAGTCAGGCTGCAGCCAACCAACCAAATCACGAAGAAACAAAAATAAAATGATGGTACACACTGGAAAGAAGGAAAGAAAAATATCTAAACGGACTACTCTCTGTCTGTACACATATCAGACACAGTGGGAGAATAGCTTTTTGTAAACAACACTGACTATACACATGAGCATGGCCTTTTTGTAAACAACATTGACTATATACATGAGCATGGCCTTGCTATCAGGATAACCATTAGACACACAATACAGATCCACAGAGAATGTTTAAGTGAAACTAAACCCCATTTATACCAGAAGATGCATCTGAATTTGTGACCGGTTACCATGAGCACAAACATTGGATAACATAATCAATATTAACTTAATATTTGTTCTCTTTTCTTCTTTTACTTTCACTTGCATAATGTTACAGAATATTGCACAGCTAATAATATACATTGTGAAATGTCTTCAACATGTATAAATGGTGTTGTGTGCACTTTTCTTCATAGAGATTTAGATTTTCAACCCTTTTTCTTGTTTTGTATTGTTATCTATTGTATTTACATGCTTTGACAATGTAAAGAAATGTTTCCATCGCCAATAACAGGCTTAAATTGAGTTGCGAGACAACGAGAGGAAACCGGAGCCTGGTGTGTCTTAGTAAATGTATTCACATTCAGCTACAATGTAGAGACAAGGAGACAAGACATCCTGACATTCACATTCAAGGGAATGTCAGTCAGAGTTGCCGGTCTGGAATTCGTAAGTGTGAGTGTGCATGAGGAATGTGAGTGTGCATGAGGAATGTGAGTGTGCATGAGGAATGTGAGTGTGCATGGGGAATGTGAGTGTGCATGGGGAATGTGAGTGTGCATGGGGAATGTGAGTGTGCATGAGGAATGTGAGTGTGCATGGGGAATGTGAGTATGCATGGGGAATGTGTGTGCATGAGGAATGTGAGTGTGCATGAGGAATGTGTGTGCATGAGGAATGTGAGTGTGCATGACAAATGTGAGTGTGCATGAGAAATGTGAGTGCGCATGGAAAGAGATGGAGAGATTGAAATAAACTAAGAGAGAGAAATAGAAGAATAGTTTGAGTCTGTATGTGTTTGTGTACACGTATAACTATATTTGCCATGACCAAACATCCTAGCAAGCCTAGTAAAACAGGGACAATTGGACTTTGTGTCACCAGTCCCCGTGACGAAAAAGGCTATTTCAGGCCTAGTGGTTAGAGTCAAAGTGAACACTATTAAGAGCTAGGTGTTTTAGGTTTTAAGGTTAACGTTAGGTTTCTTAAATGGGAAAGTGTTTCAGCTCCTCACAAAGACAGTAAAGTCAGTTCCATTCCATGGCAGGGGACCTACGTCAGGCTGGTGGTGGGCCATGAGCACAGCGAAGTTGGTTAGGTGAGAACAGGAGCAGGTGGTGTGGGTACTGTTGGTGCCCAGCAGCCTGCAGCCCTGAGACGACCACTGACCCGTCATGGAGCGTTCCGAGTAGTTCCAGAAGGAACAGTTGGGGCTGTAGTGGTTCTCCAACTGGAGGGAGGCAGACACAGACAGGCTTACTAAGCTATTATTAATGGGATTAAATCAACCTTTCTGAAACCCAAGGGAAATGCAATTATGGAAGGTTTTACAATTTTATACACATTAATATACACATATATACTCTATACTGTATATTGAAGACATAAAAGACAGCCACGAACTGAGACATGTTCACATCGCAACACAGATGGCAGAGAAGAAAAGACAGAGGATTTAAACAGTTGGCACATACGTGGGGAGAAGAAAGTGTCAGAGTTGAAAAACGCATGTTTACAGTTTGAGCAGAGCATGTAGGAGGTAGAACTGGATGCTCTCTGCTAATACAGGCTGGTAACCACAATGCAGCATGTGTTTACTGGACACAATGGAATAGCCATTCCTTTATCAGTACATGTGAGCACAGGCTTTACACTTGAGAGCAGTGTGAAAGCTATGAAATGTGATGTGAGAGAGTTCATTTTTAAAGTTTGAGTGTATTGTAGTTAGCGTTTTGTTGTTTTACCACAGTGGAGTGCGGTTAGTGTATTGTACTTTTGTGTAGTGTACGGTCGTTGTTGTCTCCAATCGGATAGTGCCGTTGATTACCTGCAGGTGTTTGAGTGTGAAGACCACTGGCTCAGTGAGGAACACTCTGCTGGACTCCTTATTGATTGACGCGGCGATGACGTGGGAGTTTACCGCCAAGCCCCTCCCACCTAGACCCGCCTCCAGTTCCATCTTCACTGTGGCATTCTCCGTCGACAGGAAGGAGCCCAAGTTCTTATAAAGCACAAACACTACTTTGACTTGGCCTAGATAGATAGATAGATAGATAGATAGATAGATAGATAGATAGATAGATAGATAGATAGATAGATAGATAGATAGATAGATAGATAGATAGATAGATAGATAGATAGATAGATAGATAGATAGATAGATAGATAGATAGATAGAGAGAGAGAGAGAGAGAGAGAGAGAGAGAGAGAGAGAGAGAGAGAGAGAGAGAGAGAGAGAGAGAAAGAGAGAAAGAAAGAGAGAGAGGACATTAGCGGGAAAAGCAGTAAAAGACATTGTGTGAGAGAGGAGCAACATAATGAAAAAGAGATAGAGCCGGACGGAGACAAGAAGAGAGATGCGGAGGACAGGGACAGGAGCAGTAGAAGAAAAACATGACAGGATTAGCAGGAGAGATAGAAAGATTGAGAGAAAGAGGAGAGAAGGTGTAGAGGGAGGAATAATAAGAGGACAGGAGGAAGAGGCAGCGATGCACAGAGAGACAGACAGAGGCAGACAGAGAGTTAGTGAAGGTTAGAATCACGGTAAGGACCGTTTCATTTTGACTGGTAGGAGAGAGGCGAGAATTAATGTGGAGGGCAATGGAACATTCATCCCTCAAGCACTCACACATCTCTTATTATTCCATATCCATTTTTCATGTGCATATGTTTCAATCATTCTAATCTCGTTCACATTGCGGAGCTGAGTCGAGACAGGAAGCAGAAATGGAGGAGAGGGAGGGGCTGGATGGAGGGAGGCGGGGTGGGGGGGGGTTGAAGGTAGAAGACAGATAAGAGAGAGGATAAGATGGTAGAGAGATGGAGCGAGTGTGTAAGGGGGGAGGAGAGTGGAAGTGCTGAGCTCTGTCAGGCAGTGGTGATAGTCGTCTACGCGCCTCTATTCTATCCAGAGTACCGTTAACAAACTATCAAGGAATAAACAGCCTCAGCACTTTTCTTAATCTCACTGGCCGGCTAATATGAACAAATAACGTAGTCAACCGCATGCACATTGGCTTCCAATGAAAACACAAATGGTGACATGTCTGGCCAGCTGTAGCGACTGAGCGGGAGGTTACTGACCGTTGCGGCTGTACTGTTTGATGGTGGAGGCCGAGAGCTTGATGGTGCTATCGCTCACGTAGTTCTGAGGGAAAGACAGGTCGTGTAGGTCCATCTCTGTGTTCAACACGTGGACCTCCAGATCTAGGATATAGGTTAGTGATTATTCAGACAGAATGTTCTGATTCTATCTTACATCTACATCATTCCGATTGTATTACTTCATGTATCTTATTATTTAGTCTCTCACACTATTTCATATCTGATACTATTTAATTACTACTTATGTCAGAGACTATTTGATTAGTATTTCTGTCTCTCACCAATGTTGGGTGCCCGGTCAGTGAATCGGCTGCCATACATGTTGTTGGCCAATAGGAATGCTCCTTTCTCCAGGACGTCCAATAGCATTGTGGCGGTATGTGCCTGTTCTGTAGTGTTCATGTCCTGCCATGACTCCAAAGCTTCCGCACGGAGGAGGTTGTCCACCGTCTGCACTACAGCCTGACAAAAGAGGGGGCGGTAATGTTACTGACACCGCATTACACTTGCATGCTAAGGCTGCAACATGTACCCTGGCTTGGTAGACCTATGGGTACCTAGACTTCAAATTGACAAACGTATTCTCTAAATTTTAGTTATTTACAAGACCCACTCATCCAGGACATCCCCTTGGAGCAACTTACGGTAAAGAGCCTCGCTCAAGGACACAGCGATACGAAGCACAGTCGGGCAATCGGACCATTGTAAAGGACACTTCCACGTCTCTGTTTCTCAAACAATCACCATCCCTGACAGACAACGTAGTGAAACAACCCGTAGGCAGTGTTTAAAAGGAAGCTGTTTGATAAGCTATGCCCCAACTGAACCTTCAAAGGCTGCTCCAGTCACACTACAACACAGCATCTTCGCATTGATCTCACGACGCAGCAGATGTGTACTATATCACAATGCACTATGGGCATGTCAAGGATCGGCAGAACAACAGTAATACATCACACGTGATATGATATCATAACCAGTACAATTCCATACAGTATCCAATGACCCTTTCCCCTCACCAGAGACATTATTCTACACTGAACAACGCACAACACTGGCTCATTGTAATGCGCCTCACAGCACCGTTGCAACTTTACAGTGAGACCTAGCCAAGTCACACAAATACGCTTTACGCTTCTTATTTCTCCGACCCACATTTCCGAGATGTACTACTAGCATGAGGGAAAACTACAAAGCAACCAGCTGCCCGAGGAAATATCACACCAACATATCAATGAGGTATCCACAGGGAGATATCATCCATACGGTACACATGCACACACACACACACGCACTCAAACTGCACAACCGCACCACGCTTCTCCAGCAACTAGAATTATTTTAAACCATACATAATACCCCAGGATGAATAAATCACACAGAGTACACTACACACACACAAAACACTTTACATCAGCTCGAGACATAACTCACATTGAAAACATAGATGCACCCACAATGTCTACACCGTAAACAGACATGTCTAGGGTGTGTCTTTCCCACATTTCTCAGTCAGCAGTCAATATACACTATATAGCATGACATACAGTATGTGGACACCTGACCATCACACCCATATGAGTTGTTGGACATCCCATTCCAAAACCATGGGCATTAATATGGTGCTGTCCCCTCCTTTGCAGCTATAACAGCTCCCTCTCTTCTGAAAAAGACTATCCGCATGATTTTGGAGTGTGTCTGTGGGAATCTGGGCCCATTCAGCCAAAAGAGCATTTGTGAGGTCAGTAACTGATGTTGGATGAGAAGGCCTGGCTTGCAATCTCCATTCTAATTAATCCCAAAGGTGTTCAGTGAGGTTGACGTCAGGGCTCTTTGCAGGCCACTCGAGGACCTCCACACCTAACTAATTGAACCATGTCTTTATGGACCCCGCTTTTCGCACAGGGGCACAGTCATGCTGAAAAACGAAAGGGCCTTCCCCAAACGGCTTCCACAATGCTGGAAACACCCAACGTTTCAAAATGAATTTGTATCCTGTAGCATTAATATGAACCTTTATTGGAACTAAGGGGAATAGCACAAACCCTGAAACAGTCCTCAACAATTTTCTGCACTCCACCATTAGTAGGGGTGACCACATGCTTTTTGAATTATACTGTACAGTTGAAGTCAGATGTTTACATACACTTAGTTTGAAGTTATTAAAACTAATTTGTCAACCTCTTCACAGATGTCATGTTAAAAATAGTTTTTACAAGTCAGTTAGGACATCTACTTTGTGAATGTCACAAGTAATTTTTCCAACAGTTGTTTACAGAAAGATTATTCCACTTATAATTAACTATATCACAATTCCAGTGGGTAAAAACTTTAAATACACTTAGCTGTGTGTGCCGTAAAACAGCATGGAAAATTCCAGAAAATTATGTCATAGCTTTAGAAGATTCTGATAGGCTAATTGGCATCATTTGAGTCAATTAGAGGTGTACCTGTGGGTGTATTTCAAGGCTTACCTTCAAACTCAGTGCCTCTTTGCTTGACATCATGGGAAAATCAAAAGAAATCAACCAAGATGTAAGATTTTTTTATCTTTACAAGTCTGGTTTATCCTTGGGAGACATTTTGAAATGCCTGAAGGTACCACGTTCATCTGTACAAAAAATAGTATGCAAGTATAAACACCATGGGACCATGCAGCCGTCATACCGCTCAGGAAGCAGAAGCATTCTGTCACCTAGATATGAAAGTACTGTGGTGTGAAAAGTGAAAATAAATCTCAGAACAACAGCGAAGGACCTTGTGAAGAGCTGGAGGAAACAGTTACAAAAGTATCTATGTCCACAGTAAAACATGTCCTATATTGACATAACATGAAATTCCGCTCAGCAAGGAAGAAGCCCATGCTCCAAAAATGCCATATAAAAGACAGACTACCATTTGCAACTGCACATGGAGACAAAAATTGTACTTTCAGGAGAAATGTCCTCTGCTCTGATGAAACAAAAATATAACTGTTTGGCCCTATGACCATCATTATGTTTAAAGGAAAAAGTGGGAGGGTTGTAAGATGAAGATCATCATTCCAACCATGAAGCACGGGGGTGGCAGCATCATGTTGTGGGGGTGCTTGCTGTAGGAGGGACTGGTGCACTTCACAGAATAGATGGCATCATGAGGAAGGACAATAATATGGATTTATTGAAGCAAAATCTCAAGATGGACAATAAACCCAAGCATAGACAATGAGCCCAAGCATACTTCCAAAGTTGTGGCAAAATGGCTTAATGACTACAAAATGAGGTATTGGAGTGGCTACCACAAAGCCCTGACCTCAATTCTGTAGAACATTTGTGGGCAGAACTGAAAAGTGTGTGAGAGGCCTACAAACCTGACTCAGTTACACCAGTTCTGTCAGGAGGAATGAGCCAAAATTCAGCTAATGTACAGTATTGTGAGAAGCTTGTGGAAGGCTACCCAAAATGATTAATACAAGTTAAACAATTTAAAGACAATGCTTCCAAATACTAATTGAGTTTATGTAATCGTCTGACCCACTGTGAATGCAAATAAATAAAAGCTGATACAGAAAATATTATCTGTTATTATTCTGGCATTTCACATTCTTAAAATAAAGTGATGATCCTAAGTAACCTACACCAGGGACTTTTTACTAGGATTTAATGTCAGGAGTTGTGAAGAACTGAGTTTCAATGTCTTTGGCTAAGGTGTACAGTATGTAAACTTCTGACGTCAACTGTGGTGTACATATTAAAATGCTAGTCAACACAGAGGAGGATAAAGCCATGGATGTTACCTGAATGTACGCCCGGCAGGTACGCTCTCTCTTCTGAAGCTGAGAGTAGAGAGAGGAACAGAATTAGTGTAATCTGTTAAAACAAAGGGCTTTGTTACAGCAAAAAACAAGTTGTAACTGAGCTGCAGCTAACACCAAGTACAGAGAACCTGAACGCTGCAGAAGTCTTCAAACATCTTCCGGACGTATTATGAAACACTACATGTGGTTTGTAACACCACGTTATCATGTTCATGTTCTGATCTTTTCAAGGACCTGGAAAACTATTAGAGTATTTTAATAATAACAACTGACATTTAGGCATCTAACAGCAGTAACTAGAGCCAATACATTACACTATACATGCATTAATACATGCACATATATATATATATATGGATTTGTCTCTACCATTAGATGTTTTTGTTGTCTCATCACAGATTTAAGCTTAATCCTAAATAAAAGTATTTTTTTTCAAACAGATACTTCATTGGGTAAAATAATGTACTTTTTTAGCATCCATAAAAAAAAAATATTACCTTAAAGTTTTGATTATAACAAAATGAAGGTTCTCTGTATTCATCCTTATGAAATATAAATTGTGAACAACACACTATTTCAGTTAAATGCATTCGCAAATGTTTTGGAAAAATGAAATTAATTATTTAATCAACTTGTTTAAATAAAGCATTGTAAACATTTGCAATATTCTCAACAGGCCTTTATCAATCAATACTTCGGCTATAAAACATTTCCAATTCTTAAACCACTGCCATTTAATTTTATGGGAGACATAAAAAACTTCTCAGTGTTTAGATGCAGCCTTTTACAGCACACATGCACTGAAACCCCTAAAGTGTTTTTAAACAGTCTCTTAACAACACATTACTTCAGTTTTAGGGGTGTTAAGTTCACCAAACCCGTGGTTGAGGATATATTGTTGTTTTGGGGTTACAGGGGGTTACACCCAGGTTTTTTTAGCTCCCAGTTTATGATAATATGTATCCCAGATTCACATTGACAAACAAAAAACTGGAAATTAACAACAAGATATATTTACTTCTGGGTAACCAAAGTATGTTAACAGTCCGTCACTGTTAGATTTGGTAGTAAAAACAACTCACTGACAACTTCAGATTTGCTTTAAGAGTGCAAACACTGATTGTAGAAATGGATGTGAGATGGACGTTTATAAAGAAGCTTGGTTTGATCCAATGTGAATCCAAATACATTAAAATGTACGTAATGTTATCAGGTTGAAAAATCACTTTGTGTTGTGTTTCCGAGAAATTCTGTTCTGCTTTTAAAACTTTCTCTGTTAAATCGGTTTCTGTGAATCGGAACACTAACAATGTTTAACTTTATATTACAACACTGTTTCAAGTCTATTTTTCCAGTGTAATACTGAGAAATTGTCCATGAGGAATGTTAAAATGTAGAGATGTGCCTCTGTAAGTGTTGTGTGTTTGCTATGCGTGTGTAGTACCTTGTTGTAGTTTCGAGCGGCTGACTCCTTGTTGCCTGGCCGCAGGGCCTGAAGTTGGGCATCCAATATGTCCAGCAGCTGTTCCATCAGGCGCACTGACGAGCTGACATCACCAGCGTGGATCCGCCCACGCGTGTGGTTCACTAACTCCCCGGCTATGTTGGCTGCATTCTCACCACTCTTTATCTAGGACGACACACGTTCTACCATTGAAACATTGAGCGTTGCCTGTTGATGGTTAGGAGTGCTACATTCCAGTAGACTCTAAAATCCGTTTCTAAAATCCATAATTACTTTATCTTGACCTTCTATAGGTGGAATGATGAACTACAGGAATGTACAGGATGACAAGCTGAGGTAAAAAGAGTGTAGATAAATTGAGCCATTTCAATGAAGCATGATTAGTGGTATGGTGGTGAACAGTATTAATTAAGACTCTCAGAGACATGCTAATGTATACAGAGACCCAGGCCCGCCTGAGGGACAGGCTCAGAGACCGGGCCAGAGGCCCCCAACAGAGGGACATCTAGAGGTGGAGGTCTTACCTTCTGGGCCACCTGGTTGACCCAGGGAGAGGTGCAGTTACTGAGGTCAGGTCCCCGAGGGTTCCATATAACCGGAGTCACCAAGCACTGGAAAGAGGCGATACCTGAGACGGTCAGGGAGGAGAAGGATGGGGAGATAACACGAATTAGATAAAGGGAAATTACAGGGAAATTGATTCTTAAGAGAAAATGGAAAGTGCAAAGAGTATGATAGATAAAAAGAAGAAATGTAATTAACTTAAATATGCAATACGTGTTGGTGGGTTAAAGGACTGCAGGAACGAGGGAGACGAGAGTGAGAGAAAATTGAATGATTTTAGGGAACCAGGTGTTTCAAAAGTTTAAGGCTATATTTTGCAGTGCAAAGCTGTCCTGAACAGTCTAGGTTTGGGCCCTGACTGTGAACCTGGCTGCCCCTGGCAATGCTTAATTGCCTGAGCGTTACACTGGACGGGAGTAGAATCATCTGCAGAAATGTTTCTTATCTCATAACACTCTGGAGAACACCTTGGGAGGGCCAGATGCCTGCAAGGTCTATGGTTTTCAGTAATGTGTGCATGTCTTTAAACACACTCATCTGACTTTGTGGTTGGACGTTGTATGGAAAAAGTGGTGGGGGAGTGGTGGGGGGTCCTCGTGGTGTAGTTGGATAAATCACTGCAATACAGGACAATCTGCATCATGATAGTCAGTGGTTCGAGCCTGACTATGGGTTCTCTGACTTTGCCCCGGACCTCCTGCATGAGGCAGCATAAATTGGCATAGCACTGCCCAGGATTGGGTTAGATAAATCAGATTATCTATCCTGCCACGTCGTTCTCCAGTGACTCCTTGTGTTCAGATCGGGCACTTGTAAATTCAAACGTGGAAGTATACTTGGTCAACGTAATCATTCCGTGCATGTTGTGACTAAACCCACTGTGCAAAATATTTTGAAAGACGTCTATTCAACGTATTTTGAACCACAAAGATGTCTTTTCAATGTGTTTTCCACCTCCCTTGCTTAGAGGGAAGGGTTCTGTCATAGAAATAGAATGGATAGAAAGGCCATTCCAATTCAAATCAATGTAGCAGAATGGTCAGAGCGGCAGCCATCTTTATGCGTACCATTCCATTGCAAAAATCAAGCGGCCTACTTCTGCATTAAACTGATTTGCGTGTTGTCACCTTGCCAACTAATAACAATCGCCATTTTGTTGTGTACTAATCGAATGACCACGCCAAGCAGTTCAATGGCCTTTCTATCCATTTTATTTCTATGGGTTCTGTGTTGCATTCGCCATGCGAAAAGAATCGGTGGCTGGGAGACATGTGGTTGGATGAAACTTGTGCGTGCCCCTCTCCATGCCACAGATCTGTCCAGGGAGTTGCGAAGCTGCCGACAAGGCAGGATTAGTGGGAATTGGGACGGGAGGAAAATGGGGGAGCACATGGTGGTGCAGCAGTGTCAGTTACTGCCATTCAGGACAACTGCATCTCTGTAGCAAGGGTATGTGTACTTATGCCACGGCATTCCGACAATGCCCGGGAGTTCCTCATGGGGTGGGGTACATTGACACAGCACTGGAGTGGTCAGGGGTAGTCTAATGGCAATTCTTGACGTGTGGCTCTCTGGTGAATCCTTGTGTAGGTTGGGCGACTGATTGTGTAACCTCACCATGCGTGTATCAACAAAAAGCTTCCGTGTTAATTGAGCAGTGTGATATGAGTCGTATCTGCTTGGCAACACGTGCTTGCATGAAATGTGATCGATCTTCTTCCATCTCAGACTTACTAAGGAATTGCGGATGAGACAAGTTCAGCGAATTAGACAAAACCGATTGGGAAGTAAAAATCCCAAAAAAGTTGGTTGGACAAGAATTAGGTGAAAAAATTATGAAAACAACTTACGTAAAGAAATGGAATAATGAGCAAAAAAGCTTTAAAGAGAGTTGGCTACAAGAACAGAGCTATACAGAAACACAAATGTACACATGTGCTTTGCACATACACACACAGACACACACATGCGCAAATATGGACACGCACATCCCACACTCCTTCCACACACCAAAGACGGCACCATCGGGCCTCATTTCTCGTTGGCGAGAAAAACACCTGCAGGGAAGGACCTTTCCCTACCCTGGATTGCAGCTAAGTTTTCTGTTTAGTTAGGAGAGTTCAGAGAGAGGACAACACACAGGGATCAAACCCGGAAAGGGTCTTCCCACTGCTGCTACACAAATAGCTCCAAACAAGGAACAACAGAAGACAGGGTAGAGAGAGAGAGAGAGAGGGAAGAAGGGAGGGAGGGAAGAGATGACAGGGACAACGCAGCGGCGGTGGAGGGATGAGAGCAGACGTGGCGTTGCATTTCATCTGCCCTCCTTTTCCACCCAGGCTCCGTTCCCTCTTTCCTCTCCATCTAGTGCAGATTGGGTTTGAAAGCTCTGCCAAGACACGGCAATTAAGCCAGCTGCTAATTTAGCGTTGCTGTCGCTGTCAGAGATGAGAGAAACAAGGGAAACGAGAGATCCCGACAAAAAAAGCAAAAATGCAAAGTAAGTTGTAAAATATTTATTTTGTAAAAATAGAAAAGGATATTTGACGCTTGTGTGTTTGGAGTTATGGAAGCTCGCATAAAAACAGGTGTATGGTGTTGTGCAGTCTTTCATTTAATTGCGCCGCACTTTGACTTGGCTATGCCTGATTGGCTGGGAGATGAGTATGTAATTTACGGTGGAGAGTAGGAATGGCTGTCATATTCGAGTCCTCTGGGACAGCGCCTGGAGCTGAGGCCAACACTGGGTCAGGAGAGGACCAGCAATGGAAAAACAAGAGCTGCTGTACACACACACACACACACACACACACACACACACACTAGAAAACACATGAATGTACACACACAAGAATATACACTTATCCACCAATACACACTCATCCACTAACCACTCGTCCAAAAACCTCACCGACCAATCACATACATTGTGTGTCTCTGTTTCTGTGTATGTGTGTTTGTGCAGCAGCTCTTGTTTTTCTGTGCTTTGCTGTGTGTTGCTCCATCTCCTGGCCCACTGTTGGTCTCAGCAGCAGGCTGGGTCCCAGAGGACGGCACGCACACACACACACGCACACGCACACACGCACACACACACGCACACACACACACACACACACACACACACACACACACACGCACACACACTCCTCATTTCTCCTATTCATCCAAGGAACTGCAAATCTAATCCCCTACCCTAAAATCTGACCCTAATCCTAACCTTAAAGGTGACACTTGTAGGATTTTGAGCCATAATAACAGCTGTGATAACAGATCTACTTACTCCTTCAGTAAACAGCTTACAAATGCTTTAGAGTATTTTTTGACGTTTTAAAAATTAAAAAATCTATTTACATGTGATAGTGATTCCCTACAAAATAAGAACTGTGTAGCAAATCAATGTCCCATCTAAACTGCTATTTCATAATTTAAAAAAAACAAGAAATCCAGTTTGTACTGTTTTTGTAAACTGGAATATGAATGTAGGATTAGTACAAATAACTTTAAACTCAATCTTCTAACCTTCATACCCTAACTCCTACCCCTAGCCCAGAACGCTAATCAGAATTGTTAGGTTTTCCATAAACCTAAACCCTAAGTTAGGAAGAACATAAGAGTGGAGGGTTATAAAACATTTAAGGACCCTTTTGCAGGTTCTATTTAATTTGTGAGGACTTATTGCCCCAACATTTTAGAACTTGATCCTTAAATCTATCAACATATCAATCAATCAAATGTATTTGTAAAGCCATTATTACATCAGCAGTCTCAAACTGCTTAATAAAACAGTGGGCTGTTTCCAGAGTCTGTAGGGGGAATCCAGATGTACAACAAAACCAGGTGGACAGGGACAAACAGGTCTCACCCATCCACATGTTTGTTCTTATATCTTTGTGGGGCCCTGAAAACTGACTTTGACCTAAAAGTTCATGTTCCTTATTTCCTAGCCCTAAGCCTAACCCTAACCTTTACCCTAACCTTAACCATACCCTTAGCCTACCCTAACATCTGTAACCTAACATTAGTGCCTAAATCTAACCTTGAAATAATGCCTAACCCTAAACCTAATCGGTAATGCCGAAACCTAATAGAAACCCCAATTCTAATTCCCAATAGTGAGGCTTTCCCTAAATCTACCCCCTGAGCCATAAATCACAATTCTCCTTGTGGGGCCATCCCCACACGGTACAATTTGTAGTAATTTTACATATTTTTGTCAGGTTTATGTATGGTTGTGGGGCCATCGCTGAAATTTCAGGGTCCCACAACCATACAAAAACAAGGCCACACACACACACACACACACACACACACACACACACACACACACACACACACACACACACACACACACAAATAAGTAATAATCCAGTTGCATTGTCACCTAAGGAGCCTTTAGGACAGGGCCGGTCCACGGTCTCTCCTCTCTGAGTGGCTGGCCACTGGACCCCTCGGGCCACTCGAGCCTCGCACACCTGGGACTCCGGGCCCTGGGCGGGGAGGCGCGGTGGACGCCTGGTGACTGGCACAGTGGCTGTGATTGGACGGAGGTCTGGGCCCTTGTTGATAGAGCCAATGGGGCGAGAGGTGGGGGCCAGGGGGCGGGTGGTGGCAGGGCTGGAACTGGAGGTGAAAGGTTGCGCTGATGTGGTGCTGCTGACTTGAGTAGTGGTCAGAGGGCCTGAGAGAAAATACCAAATCAAAACACAAATGCACTTTGTAACACATTGTTACTTTTCTGCCACTACGGTCTATTTATTGTCCTACTTTTCCAATGAAGCCATTTGCACACACTTTATATAGATATCTATTGTCTTTGACTGTACCTTTTGTTTATTTCTTGGGTAACTGTGTTATTTTTTGCAGTACTTTGGTTTAATTTGGGCAGGTCAAACGAGAATCAGTTCTCAATTGGCCTACCCGGTTAAATAAAGGTGAAAGGAAAAAATAGTAATATCATTGAGAACTAAACAGTCCAACATTTAATTAGCACACGGGAAAGAAACAGAGCTTACAGGAGCTCAGTTGGAGCCTGCTACTTTAAATACACTACTACATCTATTAATCACTGCTCTAAGTTCACGTTTACAAACCGATAGTTTCTCGAATCCACTCGAGCAGAGACAAAATAATTTCCATACTGTTTGTATTTACACTGTCATGTCTCCAGACCATAATTGCACGGTCTTAAGACATCTTGAGCTGGGTGCCTGAGCACTATGCTCAGAAACCAGCCCGGCCCATTGACCTACACGTAAAATGTCCCCGGAATAGACATTTCTACTGGGCTGTTAGCATGACCTCCGGAGGTCATGTGGAATTCAAGAGAAACCCTTAATTTTACACACTACAATTGTATCTTGTCCCAATATCGGCTCAAGGGGATTCGTAAATGTCACTGAAATCTATCGAAATCTATCGTAGGGTAAATGTCCTCTAACTTCAGTTACTAACTCAATGTCTACTAATCAGGTGCAATTTCTCTAAGACTGCAGTGGAAGCTCGGCTTCCCCTAAAATGTAAATGCTTTTGGCTTGATGCTGGTGATGAGGCGTTTTGTATGTTTGGGCTGGAACTATACCTAGTTCATAAGGGTGTAGAAGTCAATTTGATATTTGGGGAATACCCATATTTTCAAATTATTGGATGAACCATTATACCTACTTCTAACATGACCTACTTCTCCCCCTTGTCCCTCCCTGCTCTTACATCCTTGAGTTCAGTGTAGCCATATTCACTATGCCTGTGATCTACAATGCATTAGTAGCATGGAAGCCACACTGTCCTTTAAGACCTAGAGTCTTCATTTTGTTTATGTATCATGCTGGGATTGTTGTATTGTAAATACAGTAAACTGACCTTTTAACTTTGAATAAACATGCTAAACGGCGCATATACTGTGTGCACATATTTTCCTCAGACCACCATTTTGCCACCTAGAAAACATTTCTGAAACCATCTCTGGCGCATAGTGATATGCTATTATATTTGAGGCTGCACATTAAAAGTAAGACACTGATTGGCCAAAACAAAACGGCTGGATGATTTCAATTCCATTGGCGTAACGACGAGCGGTTTCACCATGAATGTGTGAATGAGGGGTCACTGAGCATGAACGCTGGGACCAGAGTGTCTCTCTTAATCTCTCTCAAATTAAGGGTCGCCCGCTAGCTCTAGATAGGCCTGTATCGCTCAAATATTCCCTCAAATAAACACCCTAAACTCCCCTGCAATGCCTTTGTGCTCCTTTCTCCCCTGACATAATTGGACTAAATATAACAGTTTAACAACGAGGTTAAGACTATGCAAGCCTCTATGTTTTGACTTACCGGTGGTGGGGTTTGGTGGTCCGAACTCCAGTGGATATCTCAGTACGTTGTAGTTGTTCCAGACATAGAGCTGGTTGTCTCTGGGGTTGTAGTCCACGGAGGAGACATACTGGTATGGGTTAGGAAAGGGGATGTGGACGGGCTCCTCGCGGGCACGGTTGGTGTTGTAGGCATACAGAATCAGATCCCCGCCGGCCTCGCTGTCGTCATCCTGGTAGACGCTCCGCACGGCGTACAGCACGCCGCACGCCATGAAGGCGTTGGATGCCAGCCGCTTGTCGAAGCTGGTCTCCCACGTGCCCTCGAAGCGCAGCGTGTAGGGGTTCACCTGGGAGCAGGCAAGATGACAAGGGATGATCGTAAAAAAAATATAGTATCAAAATATATTATATCTCAAACTATAGTGGCAAAACATATATGTAACTTGCAAACCCATGCTTAAATGACCAATTACCTTTTATTATTTTTTTTATAAATTACTGTACATCTAGCAAACTTTCTGTTACTTGTTCTAACCACTAGGCTGCCTTTCGCTTATGGTGAAGAGTTAAACATGTTTATAAAATAACCATAGATTTTACTCCTTATCAATTAGGACTACAGGATGCCTAAGCAGTTGTGCTTTAAAATGTCCACTCCATATCCTCCACACACCTGGCTAACTACCAGGCGCCCGTTGTTGGATTCGGTGGCGTAGATGACCCATAGGCCGTTCTCGTCCACCGCCAGGTCGATGTCGCTCTTCCCACCCCAGCGGTAGGGCGATGTGTCGTGGTAGTTGGCGTTGGCAATAATAGCCTCGCCGCTCTTTATGCGTGTGCGCAAGTCATACTTGACGATGTTGCGCGTGCGCTCCTTGTTGTAGAACACAGCGCCGTCGTACACCACAAACCCTGTGCCGTCCACGCGGTTCGGCAACCTATAGGATGGAAGAAGTAGGGTCAGTGAAACACTAACCCCTGACAATTCAGGTTGGAACCCCATGTAAATCCCTTAGCACATCACCAAGGAGACCAACAGTAGAATAACCAGGTAGAACAGAGTTCCTTGTCTAGTTTCCGTTCACTGGATGAAGCGGACAGCAGCAGTCCACCAGGGGTCAGATGACCATACAAACCCATCACAACCACATAGCCTCTCGCCATTCATCCACAGCAGTACTCAAATAAATCAATGGCGAGGCAGAGGGACTATCTGATGTGAAAGGACGGGGGGTCGGCGGCGCTCACTTGTACGTGGTTGTGGCACGGTTCTGCCTGAAGTCGTCCCAGGAGGCATACTCGTACAGCATGTCCGTGCGATACGGCGTCCAGGGCATGACATAGAGCCGGTCACCTGACTGCAGGGGGTCCTTACACCACGCCCCAGACTGATGCTCCGCCTCCTGCAGCGAGCTGGCAGCCTGCACCCGGAGCAGCGTGCCAGGACAAACAAAGACTGGAGGACAGATGGAGAGAGCCGGAGGAAGAGAGAAAGGGAGAGACCGAGGAAGACAGAGAGGAAGAGGGGGTGAGACAGGGATATAAACAAAAGCAAAAAATGCAAGTTGGAGGATATGAAGGAGATGGAAAGAGCAATAGAGGAGAAGATGAGGAGTAGACCGAGTAAAAGTGACGGGTTGAGAAGAGAAAGAGATGCAAGGAGGCAGAGTGAGAGGTGCGGGAGATAAAAAGTTGGATGTTTGAGGGGAGGTAGACAAAGAGAAGGAGAAATATGGAAGAGTATGAGAGAGAGGGGTGAGATACATTATCAGATTGCAAAGGAAGAAATAAAAATGCTAATTTGTTAGATATCAGCGTGGAGGCATACAAGACCCCCCCTGTACTGTTATATCTTAGTTGCTGCTGCTCAGATAGGGTCTCTATAATCTGACTCATGGTGGCCTACTTTGTGATTTATTGTGATTTTCTACTCTAATAGGCTTGGTTGTCCTTCTTTCTGGTCTGAAAATAACAGTATGAGTTGGTAGTGTTGTGTAAGGACAGGTGGCCGGGTCTCAGTCAAGATGAAACGCCATGAGGCAGTCTGGGGTGGTAAGCATGAGGCTGATGAGGACTCCCCTTCTTCTGTCATTGCAAGCCATCCTACACACGCACACGCACACGCACACGCACACACACACACACACACACACACACACACACACACACACACACACACACACACACACACACACACACACACACACACACACACACACTTCCCCTCCCTTCTGTGTCTCATATCTCTCTCCTGGAGGTCACCCACTGGGGACTGGTGTAAATTGGCTGGCTGACG
>JACXGM010003318.1:28151-42459 GCA_016801145.1 Umbra pygmaea | reverse complement strand
CTACATTCATTTTTCCTATCTCCACAGTCGATTGGATTTCTACCGTGACGTCAGCGTGTGAAAATTCCCCGCGAAATTTCAAATCTTGCTCTTACACTAGCCTGGCATGTATTAAACATATCTCACTGTTCTACAAATGTCTGGGAGAAGCTACTAGCCCCTCCAGATCGCTGTAGGGTGAAGTATCCCTTTAAGGATGGGCCGATACCGATACCAGTACTTGGTATCTGACCCGATACTGGGCATAAGTACTCGTACTTAAATGTGGAGTCGATACTTCCTCCACATTTAAGTGCGTTATGCTGGTGTTATGCAAGTGTTGCGCTTTTTAGCCATATATGGCCATAGTTGTAAATCTGATTCACATAAATGTTTCAATGGAAATGTTCAGCCCTATGCATATATTTAATATTGATGATAACGACAGTCTACTTCGTCATTCAAAGACCATGCTTATAAAGCTGTAAAACTGTCTTTATTGCTATTTAAAAAAGAAAGAAAAGCGATTTAAATTCTATAGACGGAGCCACCGTTAACTATTGAAAAAAACTATTTTCCTCAGCAGTTATCCAGTAGAGTTCAAATGGCGAAATGCGATATTGTTTTTCTCATTGTTATTTTCATGTAGCCTAATATTTGAAAATTATAATTATAAAATTATAGGTAAAAAATATTAGAATCCTAAAGGAAGTACAGGAACGAATGAAGGATGCAAGTTATTAGGCTATTCGGTGCATACTATAACTGTAGAAAACGGCATGAGGAATAGAATGTCATTGTGAGGTTATTATAATGCGTTTTAATTTCGGGAAGATATTGAAGGCCTAGGTGTAAAATGCACGGCCCGCCACTGTTTGCAATGAAACATCAAAGTTGTGCATGCAAATTATGGCTGGGACGGTTACCACAATACCACGGTCACGTGACGCCTACCGCGGGTCGGCGCTCGTCACCGTCTTCACCGCAAAAAAAACTTTGGCCTGCACGTGTGCATGATGTTGAAATCAAAAGATGGAACAAAAATTGGGGCTACACATTTTACTCAAGCAGAAAATACAGCGGCATGGGAAAGCCCCAAAAGCAGGACCTCAGTTTTTAATTGCACGTGCTCAGAACCGGCCATAGCTATACAAAAGTAACGTTCGCCTGGTAAAACTTTGCCAAAAACGCGAACAATGATTTTTGTTATTCTAAATAATAGCGGCCATTGTAAGGCATTACAATAATCATTGTTAATTCATAAGATAGTGAATTGTAACCAAATGCATTTTTATTGTGTGTAAATAAACAATAGGAGTGTGTGATATTAAAACATGTAAAATTATTTTGCTAACTTTTTATTTAAACACAATTTGATTGAATATATTGTCAGTGTCTCAAGTGACACGATTACATTCACTAGAGTCTGTTTTATCCAACAATAGACTAATTTTAACAACACATGAACATGGACCGAATCTTTGCAATGGTTAGGCTATTGTAATGAATTACGAGTGCTATTATTTTGAAAAGGAAAATCAGAATTTGTGTTGCTGGTATAAGGCGCTTTCCAACAAAGTAGTTACAGGAACGTAGTTATAGGAGCAGTCCACTTCTAAACAGTTCTACTAACAACTACTCTCCCCCAAAATTGTTTTTGCTATTTGCATCCATTCGCACTGGTCAAGTGGCCATCGAAACTGGTAGAAGGGGTAAGGCAGTGACACAAGACACACAGCGTCGGAACTAGACTTTAGCGTAGTGCCACATACATCAACATTTCACTGTTGAATGTGTATGTGTAAAACTGGATATATGATTGGAGATAAGTGTGTAAATCATTTTATGTATGCAAATGATTTGGTTGTTTTGAGCCCAAGTAGTGCTGGGTTCCTACAGCTTCTTACTATTTGTTCAGATTACGGGGCTGAAAACGACATCTAATACAATTTAGGAAAAAAAAGAGTGTTGTGTTGATATGTCCTCATAACGGAGTTTGAATGCTGGCATTTAAAGACTAAGCTGGAGTACTTAACAGTGAAACAGAGAAGACAAAGACTCCAGCGTAACATGATGGAAGTAGAAGAGCAGAACGCAACAGGCAATTCCCTCTGCCTTAAAAAAGTAGCTAAAACATATTTCAACATTTGCGCTACAAGCATTACCTCAGAACGTGTGTTCAGGGGTACTGCAGGTAACGTCGTTAGTTACGTCTTTCAGGGCCTCCCTTAAACCTGACAAATCAACATGCTGTTTTTTCTAGCAAAAAATATGAAAGCTGGGATGCAAATTCATAGCCTAGTCTATATTCCATTTAGCATTTATTTATTTCAGAAACGTGTTCCTTACTATGTTGAATTGCCTTAGCCTCTGGTGTGTGTGTGTGTGTGTGTGTGTGTGTGTGCGTGCGCGCACCCCAGCACTAGTGCAAATGTAAGATCCATAATGCTGAAATACCCATTACTCTGTTGCAGTTTTTTCATCGCATATTACTCCTTGAGTTTTGTTTTAACACTTGTTTATTTTCACCTCATCTAAATTTGAATTCCTTTGAAAATGTTTGTTCTACTGTTCAGTGCTTCGAGGCTTTCCGTGAATGTTTTATTTTTGGGTCGGTCTGACTTCCTAGTGAACCTAAAATTTGTTTGTGTTTAAAATACTTGTTCTGAATTTGTTTTCCATACTCTAAGGCATCCCTACTCTAGACTTTACCTAGTAGTTAATTGCAATCACCAGCTTTCCCATGTATAAACCAGTCCCTTATTAGAAAGAGAGAACAAAACCCAGAAGTGTTTCGGCCCTCCAGGACCAGAGTTGATGAACCCTGCTCTATTGTGTCTTGACTCTGGATTTGACAATTTCCCCCTGTACAACCTGTCTGTGATTAACAGGACTTTAATGAATTGCCTGGTTACCTCTCCCTCCTCTAGGAAACTCTACACAGAGCTGTGCCAAGGTATCGTGGACATAGCCATCTCCAGTGTCTTCCCGCTGACCAACGACGCTGAATCCCGCTCTCTCGCTTCCCCAGCTCCCTACTCCTCCTCCCCATCCTTTTCATCTCTCACCTCCTCATGTTCCTCTCCTAAACTCAGAGGACCCCTTCACGTGGGCCCATTCACCCGATTGTAAGTTCCCACCGCCCCCCCAAAACACATTTGCTACATTGGTTCCCCGCCTTCCGCTGTCTGCTCTCCCACACTTTCTCCCTAGAGAGGATCCTTGGGCAAAATCCATTGTCAGATGGAAGGAGATTGCCCTTGTGCTTGACTGAAGGACTGGTTTAGGATGTTTGTGTAGTTGCTACTGCATTCTCCCCTCATACACCACAGCAGAAAGGAGTTTCTGAAGGATGTCTGGAGGGACTGGCAGAATATCCGTAGACACTTGGTGAATGTTACAATGATGAAGAATATAGGATGAATGGACAGATGACTTTGTGACCAGTGTTGCCACTCCTCCAAACTGTGTAGGAATGGCCTCCTAAGATGGAGGGGAAACTAAATGTATAATACAGACTTTAGTGCCTTACATCTCCACCCATTCCTCCTTAAAGATGCAACCTGTCCATTTGAGTATAACTGCTTTGCTACTGTGTGTTCAATAAGCCTGTGTATAGTTGATCAGGCAAGTGTGGATGTCGACACGTTCTGGTCTTTTTCACTGGGTTTGGAGTTTAGGATTTCTTCACAGCAGTGAGGACTGTGGGAAGGGAGTGGGGGGGACATTCCTCTATCTTGATATGAAAACCAGATATTGGTTAAGCCTATTTCATATCATGGTTATTTTCAAAGCCCCAAATAACTTTGTATGCTGTAGTTTAAAAAAAGAATAAAACAGAAAATAGGCTCTGATTTTATTTAAATTGTACAGTATGCTATTTAATAGCTACTATTTATTTTGTCAATGTTGTTAAATCAAAATATTGTTCAAACGATTACTCCAGTGTCTAGCGAATAAAACCATGTTTATTTGGGACTACATCCGGAAACTTATTTTTTTAACGTTTCAACTAGGGATGCACCAAGTATCCGTTTCTGTGCTCGGAATGGGTGTGGACTTCCCGGAAGTGGGCAGAGCTACCCGGAAGCGGTTCATTTAAACCTGACATCAATATGGTTTGCACAGCTATTGCCATGTGTTTGATCAAAAACATTGCTCTGTAGCTCAAGTCAGAGGCTGTTCTGTAATTGGTTCTTTTCTGAATATAGCAATTGCTGAGCAAACCATATTAATTTCAGGCCTGAATGAAAAATTTCCAGGGAGCTCCGCCCACTTCTGTGAAGGCCACGCCCATTCCAAGCACGGATACTCAGATCATCCCTAGTTTCAACCTATTTTGAACCTTCTACGGTTTTCCAGTAAGACAGCATGGGGACATACAATACAACGGTTGTTCAGTTTAGATTTGTCATTTGAATGGTCGGCATGTTGGTATATGTGCATATCCCCTTTGTCCTAGTGCAGATAGGTCTACTTTCCCATTTTTTTCTCAGTTATTGATTTGTGTAATTGTGCTTAAAGGCCTAGTCCTGTACTGATGACAATCTTCAGTATTTGCGATACTTTGTTGGTTTTGTGTGTTTTTTTGTTGTTTTTTAACGAGGCTAGCTCATGGAAAGTGGGGTTTATATTTGTTTTTGCTTGCTTCCTTGAAACCTGTAGTAAACTTGAGGTAAACTTAGTTCAACTCCCAAAACAATTTTCTATCAATATGAGTTTGTTAATTTTATGTGTTTATTTTACATTTTATTTCTAGGCTATTAATGCACAGCTTTCATGATGTTACATGGAGTTGAATACCTGCATGCTAGAAGGACATTTTGATTGCCTGTGACTGCTTCTGTTTTTAAGCAGTTAATCAGTGTAAACCAGCGCCCACATTTAGTCTACAGAGACGTTGTAGCATTAATACCCAGTGTTAATGATTAAATTACGTTGTCTTATCTTAAACTTGGTTTTAAGTATGCTATTAAGTCTCTAAAACTGTCTTTTTTTCTTTGTCACACAACAACTTAATATTTTAGTCAAGAATATGCTTTGAGATTTTTGGACTGAATCACCACTTAAAGGATCAAATTAGCTCATATTTCAATCCCTCATTTTATGTTTACAAGCTTGATATGAATATGAAGTATGAGCAAGTGTAACTGACTGCCTACATTTCCTTGGCTTGAAGCTTACAGTTGTCAGGAACTAAAATGGATTTGGTTTAAATCTTTCGTTAGATTGTACAACCCCAATTCCAAAAAAGTTGGGATAGTATGGAAAATGCAAAACAACCAAGAAAGAGTCATGTGAAAATCCATTTAACAATGCACTATATTGAAAACATATTATTAACACATTATTTGATGTTTTACTTTGTCAATTTCATTTATTTTTGAAAATATACACTAATTTCAAATCTTATGACTGCAACACACACCTAAAAAGTGTGCACGACTGTTTAATTTTAATAACACTATTTAAGCATTTAGGCACTGAAGACACCAGTTGGTTCAGTTTAGCAAGCTGAATATTCCCCCATTCATCCATTATACATGTCCTCAAATGTGCAACTATATGGGGCATTCGTAGTCTTATTTCGCGCTTCATAATGCAGAAAACATTTTCAATCGGATACGAGTCAGGACTGCAGGCAAGCCATGCTAGCACCTGCACTCTCTGCTTAAGCAATGATGTGCTTGTAATCCGGGCAGAATGTGGTTTGGCGTTGTCCTGCTGGAAAATGCCCCCTCACAGGTGTTCAAGTTAACCATGCCATGGGCACTGATCTACCCCATACCATGACAGACGCTGGCTTTTGGACCTGATATCATATCAGGTTATCCATTACAGACTCATTTAGGTTTTTAAGACATTGACGTTTGGAGATTCGGCCTTGCCCTATATGCACAAAAGATTAGACCGGATTCCTTGACACTCTTAATTATATTGTGCATTGTAGAATATGAAATGCCCAAAATTCTACAGATTTGTCTTTAGGGAATGTTATTCTCAAAGTGTTGGATTATTTGCTGATGCATCTGTTGACAGATTAGTGAGCCTTGACCCATCCTTGCTCTAGAAGGATTGGGCCTATGTTGTAGGCTCCTTTATTTACTATGATTACATGATTGCCTCACCTGTTTCACATCACCTGCTTATTTCACCTTGTCACATCACTATTAGTCCTAAATTGCCCCTGTCCCAACTTTTTTTGGAACGTGTTGCATGCATCAATTTCAAAATAAATGCTTACTGTAGAAAAAACCATGCAGTTGATTAGGTAAACCATCAAATACCTTGTCTTTACATGTTATTTGTTTGAATACAAGTACATTTACAAATGTACTCCTCTTTGTTTTTATTAGCATTTTCCATAATGTCCCAAATTATTCAGAATGGGGTTGTATAACAGAAGGGCAATATTTTTCTACATTGTTTTGCAAAATTAACTGTATTATTAAATGCATTGTCTCTGGGAAAAATCCCCAGCAAATTATCAGTATTATTATCAAAACTGGGGAAATGTCTTTCCATCAAAAGGAAGGGTGGGCCTTAGTGGGAATTGCCTTGTGTTGTTTGAAAGAAACAACACAGACCTCCTGCATATATAATGCACCTTTCATTTGTTTGACTGTAGAATTTTCATATTTCTATTTGTCTTTGCCTCTGTATGACTGGCTGTTATTTATTCAGTCTTGTCTTAATTTATACTTATACAGTGCCTATAGAAAAAAAATCATCATACCCCTTTGAAATAGTAACTTTAATGTCTAACAGCCTGAAGTCAAAACCCAGTAATGTAAAAATACAGTTTGGAAAATTTAAAAATATGAATCTAGAAAAACAGATTTGGAAAAGTGATCAGTCTCATGATTTAATACTTTGTAGAGCCACATTTTGCTTTAATTACAACCATCAGTCTGTTTGGATATGTCTCTATTAGCTTAGCGCACCTAGATTGGGGAATGTTTGCCCATTCTTCCTTGCGGAATTGTTTGAGTTCAGTCAAATTTCGTGGTGAGTGCCGATTATCTGCTGTCTTCAAGTCCATCCACACATTTTCAATTGGATTATGTCAGGGCTCTGACTTGGCCACTGAAGGACTTACACCTATCTTTAAACCACTGCCTAGTTTTTTTGGCAGTGTGTTTAGGGTGTTTTCGTGCTGGAAGGTGAACCACTTGCCAATCTTCAGCTGTCTAACATAGGGCTGCAGGTTTTCCTCAATTTGTATGTCCTCTGCAGCATCCATTTCCTTTCAATCCTGACCAACTGCCCAGTCCCTGCTGAAGAGAAACACCCTCACAACATAATGTTGCCACCACTATGCTTCACAGTAGGTATGGTGTGTTTTGGTTGGTGTTCTGTGTTCCAAGTGTTTTTTCTTTGCAAAAAAGCTCAATTGACAATCCGTGTGGCCCTTTTTCTATGTTGCCACCCTGCCATACAGGCCAGCTTTGTGAAATGTGTGAAATTGTTGTGACATGCACAGACTGACCAATCTCAGCCATAAGGACATGTAAGTCCTTCAATGTTGCCATTGGCCACTTGGTAGCTTTCCTGAACAATATTCTCTGGCCTGATCTAGGCAAGGTGTTGGTGGTGCCATATGCTTTCCGTTTCTTAATGCTCTGAATGGTACTTAGAGGGATAGTTAAAGCCTTTGAAGGATCTTTTTGTATCCTTTTCCTAAAATCTTCTACACCTCTGTCGCAGAGCCCTTTTGAAAGCACCTTCCCAACCATGGTGTATTCTTTGCATTGCCATGCACTACTAGTGTTGGACTCATCATGGAACAGATGGTTTTCTTATGAAGTAATCGAAGCTACTACAATTTATGTCAGGTGGGGGTCAATTAGCATGGTTTGTGATCTGGGAAGTAACTGGTTGTAGCTAAGTAAGTTTAATTGTTATTGGAAGGGGCTGATCACTTATTCAAACCAGGTCTTTCACTAATTACATGTTAATAATTGTTCAAAATTTTTGTGAATGTTATTTTCACTTTGATGTTCAGTGTTATAATGTGTAAATACAACTGGCAAAAGTGGATTTAATTTATTTTAATTTCCAGGGTGTAATGTGACAAAAGTTAAGGATTTTTATAGGTTATTATGATTTTCTATAGGCACTGTATAATATTTGATTCTCATATAGTTTATTTGCACTGAAACCTTACTCTTCATTGACCTGCATTCTAGTTTCAGTATGAATTCCTTTATCTTACCAAAGAACATTTTGTGTAAAATCTAATGATATTCTCCCTTCTGTATTACTTGCCCAGGTATAAGTATATTAGTTTTAGGTATTTCAATGCCTACAAAGTGCAATTTGCCATTTTGAGTGTTCAATGGCCATGGAAGACAAAATAACATACAGATTTCAACAATCTATCATGATTAAAACAGTTCCACTAAACCAAGGCAACCAAGTAGTAAGACAACATAATCACTGGCTCATTGAAATATGAACCTGTCCTCCCGTCAACATGGTTTTGCCATACTGTATTTCATCAGAGGAATGGCAATGTTGTGTATCTGTTACGTTTATCAAACTCCTGCACGAAAACTTGATTGTATCAAAAACTGTATCATGTAGAATAAAATGTTATGTAATGTGGACATGAGGCTACTCACTTGTGGTTTAAACTAACATACCCTGCATGGACAGTACATATTGACATTGGTTGTACATAATTGCCAACATTACATTTATTCTCACACTGTGTATTTCAACATACGAAAGTGTTACAATTAATCTACATATCCCTATCCGGAGCTAGTACAGTATTATCTAAATTACATAAATGTAATACTGACTAGTATGTAAGTAATTTTATGAGCAACATTGGCTTGCATCTTACTGTAAATTAGTCACCCATAATAACTGTTAATGCCCTTAAAATTGGCAATTTCTTAGTAGAGCAAGTGAAATCTGTCATATACCATTCTATATGGTAAAAAGAGTACTTGTAATTGATTAAAAATTGTTATTTAATTAGACATAGCATAATTTTAGGATTATGTTAATGTCCTCACCACATTGCTCATCAATACTACCAACTAGGGCTGTGCAATATATCGATATTATATTGATATCGTGATATTAGACTGATTATCGTCTTAGATTTTGAATATCGTAATATCGTGATATGACAAAAGTGTTATCTTTTCCTGGTTTTAAAGGCTGGATTACAGTAAAGTGATGTAATTTTCTGAAGTTTTTCTATTATTTGCCTGTACCACACTTAGTTATTATATACACATTAATGATGATTATTTATAAAAAATCTCATTGTGTAAATATTTATTTGTAAGCACCAATTGTCAACCCTACAATATCGCCGCAATATCGATATTGAGCTATTTGGTCAACAATACTGTGATATTAGATTTTTTTGCCCTGCTCTATTTGTCCACTTACTCACCACATCCAATATGATGGAGCATTATTCTTTTACTATAATGTATTTGAATATTAAATTGAATAAAGAAAATTCCCTTTGTGTACACATTCTCCAAACTTTAAAAATAATTAAAAATCGTTATATATATCTTTAGTCGTTAAAGCTAGAAAATATATCGAGATATTCATTTCGGGGTATATCGCCCAGCCCTACTACCAACAATCAACAACAAAAAATCCCTTTGAAGAGGACTCTGAATATTGGATGAAATGTTTTATGAATCGCTTGCGGAAAGGTATTTATTAAAACAGACAGTGTATGAAAGTTTACTAAGGAGACGCTTCCCCTTTAAATTATTGACCTTTAATTCGTTTCCTTTTACGAAAACTGCACTTCCTGGGTCACAATGCACATGTGGTAAACAAGAACAAGCATGGAATATGCGACCAAATGGAGTAGTTTACCGACAAGTCCAAGCCTTAAACATTTAACTGAAGTGGGTTATGGCATACCAAAGAACAAACAACATGCCGCTGTTCAGGACCTGACGAAGGCTCATATTGAGTCGTTTGATCAAGCTGTTTCAGAGGGACTGTGTCGTGCTGTGCAGGTAGGGGGAACTCATGTGTGCCAGTTACATTAAAAAGCTGTGTTAGCACTGCTGCTTTGCTAACCAAGACAAAATATTCAAAATAAATCTAGCTAAAAGTCTGAAATCTAGTTGAAAATAATGTTTTGTTTTAGGTTACGTAATATGTTAGCTTATGTTCGAGGAAATCAGTGAAATGTATTTGCCAAAAAGTAACCTAGCCGATTTAGTGTCATAAAACCTTTTTAGGAATGCATTCTTTATCTGTGGTACTGTACCCTAGCAATCCTAATGATTGTTTTCACTGACATCTATACATTTGTCCAAACTAGCCGTCACGGCAGGAACCCGGTGGCAATTACTGACTTTAATTTTCCAACCCCATGCTTTTTCATTTAAAAGCATGGGGTTGGATGATGGAGAGTCGATGTGAAACAAAAGGTCTTCCACTTATCCTTTTCAGGCTATCCCTCCCTTGGAGTTCATGGTCAGAAATGACCGGATCGGCCTGGCCTTTGTGGAAGCCACCATCTTTAAACCAGTGGTGGCCAAAGGGAGTATCTGTCGGGACCTCAGGTTGTTCCCTGCTGAGTGCCGAGGAAGGCGTAGCTCTTACCGGGGAAAGATTGTGGTAAACTTGCCTTCAGGTTTAAATCATATCAGGATTGTACTCTATGGCAAGGTTGTATCTAAAATCACAAGTCTTGCCCATTGTTATTAATTTCTATTGTGTGCTGTGACTCTTCGCAGGCAGATGTCAGCTGGTCTGTGAACGGTATTCCCAAAGGCATCATCAAGCAGTCCCTGGGCCACGTGCCTATCATGGTGAAGTCTAAACTTTGTAACCTTCACGGGCTCTCTCCGAAAGAACTCATTGAGCACCACGAGGAAGCAGAGGTAGACAGATGACATGCTTCCACATCTACATCTGATCATTTAATTTAAAGAAACACTTGGATTTTTCTAGACTTTTGTAAGTTTCCAATATAACGCTTTCTTTCCCACATCATCAAAACAGGAAATGGGTGGTTATTTTATTGTGAATGGTATCGAGAAGGTAATTCGCATGCTGATTAAACCAAGGAGAAACTACCCTATTGCTATGACCAGACCCAAGTGGAAGAGCAGAGGCCAGGGGTACACTGAATATGGTACGGAAATATTACAGAATAATTTTGATCACTTGTGCCAGTTACATGTGTTGCTATTATACACCCTAGGGGTTCAAATCCTGAATGCTGAATAGCAGGCATGGTCTATGTAAACAATAAGACTGAAAGGAGTGGGTTATATGGCCATGAGCTGTTCTTAGGCACTGCACATTGAGGAATGCCTGGATACAGCACTTACCGGTAGTTGTGTATGGAACCCAAGTGGCTACACTTGCAACTTACTACAGTCTTTTGTAGTGATGATGAGTTTGTTTTCGAGCCTCGCAAGCCTTACTCTGATAATCGACCGGAAAATATATACTTAAAGAACGTGACCTATAGCCACCTCTAGTAGATTGTATACACTCCCATGCTGGTTGAAACCAACAATGCTGTTGTCAACAATGAGGTTTTAAGGGTCAGCACCTTGAAGATCAGACTCAGCCCTTGCATGCTTATCTACGTGTGTTAACTTTGGATCAGCCTTTAACCTAGGGATGCACCGATTCTGATACTGGGATTGGAAATGTGTCTGATACTGACCAAAAATACGGGATCAGGTATTTACATATGGAGTCCGATACCATGTCCTAATATGGTACAGTAAACAAGAAAGTCGTCATAGTGACTGGTCGTTCAAAACGAAAACAAAGTTCACCATTATTGCACATGTATCTTTACTGAATTAACAAGTATTAACAAATAGTGGTTTAATTATTGTTGAAGGAAAATTAGGTTACGTTCAAAATGACTATGGCCCTGTCCCATTTCTCCCCCCTTAAAACTTCCATTTGGTTAGTGCTCTCGACAGTAAAGTCCCCTTGATGAGGGAAGTGGGTGTGAAGATCTTTCCCTTTGAAATGGGACACTATATGCAAGTTAGCATAGCGAACGTGCTCACCTACATCACGCGCAGCTTCGACATGTCTACCGGTTGTAGCCTACTACTATTGACCATCGTCAGATAGCTTCGTGAGATATTTTCTAACATTACTGTTCAAAACTTAACAGTCATTTGGATGGGTATCTAACACATTCCAACATATTTCTAAATTTTAACCTGCTTATTTGCGAAACAATTCAATTTTTCCTTTCCTGCGATGTCCGCCATCTTGGTTGAAAAATTTGTCTGACTCACTGAGTTCGCAAGGTATCCTGGGTAATTTCATCTCCCACTTCATTTTAAGCCTGCATTGGACCTCACAATGTTTTGAAGGTTGATTTTAAGGGAAGAATAGCACTCCCCCTTGCTCCCTAAAGTATTGGGACACCCTACCCCTACACAAGAACGCGCAGCATCTAGGGTTAGGGCAGAAATCTAGGGGAAGGAGAGGTATTGGGACAGGGCCTTAAATCCGTTTTAAGCGATAGTGCAAAAAACAAATGTTTAACATTACATGTACCAGTTTTTCCTCTGCCACACTATTAGCCTACGAAAAATGTACATGTTAAGGTTCTAGGTAGATATGTATGTGAAAAACTACCAACTGACAGCATCAAAGATAAAAAAATGACACGTTATTCTAATTCACGGTTTTTGCTAACAATCCAGGCTGGCGAAATGCGGGTACATTAATGTAATTAACTATTACAGACACATAGTGGCAGTAGACGACTATACTCTGTAAACGCAGCCAGTTACGTGATCTGATCACAACGTTTAGCCTATTACTTTATTCAAACAGACAACACGTTTTTTTGTTTTTGGTATTATTGTATTGAAAGAGACATCACATTTTGAAGAGAAGCTCACCAAACATCGGTTTTAAATTTTTTTTCTGTGTTCTAAGTAAATAAATGAAGGCGGGTGTACTCTTTTTTACAGATCCCTCTAGAGTCCGCATAGCCTAATGGAGAAGTCATTGAGGTTCCCAGTTCGGATCACGGCAAAGCCTATATTTTGTTTATATAAACAAGGTTCACCTATATCAGTTTTTTTCTCTATTTCCTCAAGAACGTAGGTGATAACTTTAAAATTGATTTTGGCAAGCTTCTCTTTGAAATATTTGGCAAAAGTGGATTTAACGCCTTGCAAATGTTGATCCCATCGCTGTGTTTGTCAGCTTGCAGAACACTCAGGGCTGACAAACCACCCAGGGCTAGAGCCACAAAAGCCCAGGGGCCTCATTTATAAACTTTGCATACGCACAAAAGAAGACATACGCAGCTCTCTACGCAATAATTGGGATTTATAAAAAGCTAACTTGACGGGAAAATGTGCGGTCCTTCACGACAACTCTGACCCATGCGTACGCACAAAAACAGGTGAAATGAGAAATGGCGACACCGTCGGCAGATGGATGAAACACGTAGGCATCTGTAGATCTGTCTGAAAGTGCAGAGCGTTGTTTAAACAAAATCGAAATACTGCCTCTAATTAATAATATGAAGATGTCACAAAGCCATGCTTACAGTTATCAGCCTGCAGTGAAAAACAAACAAAATAAAACAAGATTGTAACGTAAATGCAAATGAAGCACATATTGCACATATTTGCAAGAAGAACACTAAAATATTATCTGTAATATTGGCATCTTACGTAATTCATCCTCAGAAATAATACGGTAAACAGAACAAAATCATGTTAAAAACTGATATTCTTGTCGATGTCTCTGTCTGGCGGTGCAGATAGTTAAGTAAATAGATGATGATAGATAATAAATAGATAGATTGATAGTATTTATTGTCCATTGGGGAATATTGTTTTCATAGTATAACTGTTGTAATCAGATACAGAAACATAGTGTTCATTTATATGCATTTAGGTATTTTCATTTTTAAATGAGTTTCATCATGACGCATGTCTTAACCATTTTGAAATATGCAATAAATTCCATTTGTGCAGAACTATTTTCCATTTACAATTAGATTAATACCGAACTCTTAATGCCTCAGGAAAACAAAGAACATCCTCAAAGACCACAGCCACCCAGGCCGTGAACTTTTCTCACTACTGCCGTCTGGTAGACGTTACCGGAGCATCAAGGCACGGACCGCCAGACTTACAAACAGTTTCTTCCCACAGGCCATTCGGCTGCTCAACATGGAACACAGACACTGATCGCAAATCGTCTGTTGAGCACTAGCACTCTTTGGTCACTTTATGCTCTCTACATCTGATGTAGCAGAATTCAAATACACCTTTAAAAGCAATTTTTCCATGCCAATCTATAATATTTACTACTTCTACTGTTG
>JACXGM010003318.1:0-28051 GCA_016801145.1 Umbra pygmaea | reverse complement strand
TGGATGATGTATGTTATTCGATGCACATGATAAATAAACTTGATTAGACTAGACTGTAGATTTTCTGATACAATCAAATGGATGGTTAAAAAAAGCCATGCCATCACAATGCGTAATGACGCACAATAGCTGATCTTGCACTGTTAGAATATAATAATAATAATAATAGCCTAATAATGCATATTATTTATTGGCGCCTTTCATAACACTAATAACAGGATTTCTGGCGACTCGCACTTTCCAGATGGAACGGACTGACAGGTCAGGGATATCTCAGCCAACCCTTAGCCGGGTTATGCCAGGCGTGTTAGTCGGTATAATAGGCTTGTCGCGTAATTACATTAAGTTTCCGTACACGGCGGGTGAACAGTCAAACAAAAAAGCACAGTTTGTCCGGTTTCCCAAATGTAATTGGTGCTATTGACTGCACTCATGTTGCCATAAGAACAATGAATGAGAATGAACATGCATTCATTAATCGAAAGCATTTGCATTCCACCAATGTCAAAATAATTTGGGATCCAGACATGTTGCTATAATGTAGCCAATTTCCCCCCACCCGTGGCAGACACACTTTCACGATGAAACGCTAGACGCTTTGACATCGACTGATATCTGACCACTTTATATTTCGGCCACGGTCCGACTTTCTTACGGCGTCTGCAAGCTTTTGCCACTCCGACGCCTTTTCGCTATTGGTAATAGGCACACTGTGCCCTTCAAACAACATTTTCCTCTTTTCCACCTCGCAAATAATATTTTCTACTTCACATTGAGTGAAGTGGCTTTTATTGGTTTTCCTCTGTGTTTCCCATGCTTTCTCAATCAATGAATATTCATTTTTGGGGCGTGACATGTAGCCGTAAAAGCTGCGCTACGTACTAGAGTCGATTGTGATTTATAAAGGGAAAAATGCGTAGGACGTGCGTGCGCATCCTTTTATAAAACTAAATATTTCTTTGTTTACGCATGTCCTATATTTCGTCCGTACGCCACTTCTGACGCAAATCCACCGCAAAGTTTTTTAAATGAGGCCCCTGGTCTGATGACGCCCTTGGTGTAATCCCAAACAAAGTAGTCTTGTATCCATTGTCTTCACTGGCAGATGAAGAGTCATTTGTATTTATAAGAGAAGATGAAACTCTGCAGACTGAAGATCATTACAAACAATTTTAATAATAAGCTTTCAGTTGAACGAAAGCTTATTATAATTGTTTCGGTAAGCTGACTGAAAGGTTATTGTTAAAACACTTCTAGAATTTAATAGCCTGGTGGCATAATGGGTTAATGATTTGCCTATGAAGCAAGAGATCATGGGGACAAATCTCGGCTCTACCGGTGGAAATATTTACTTTTCGAAATACGAGTGGTATAAATTAATTTTAGATTACGTGACCAAATTGACTGTCATTGAGTGAGAAGCAATTTAGCTGCCTCAAGGATGCATATTTGAATCAATGTGCCCTCACCATCTTCATGCATTCAAATGCAAATATTCAGCCAGGTGGTGTGAGTGTGGGGTGTTATACCTGTCAATCCCAAATACTGCAGACAAAAGCCGCTTTCCGACCGCAGGGGTTTTTGCAGTTCCTAGAACATAATGTTCCTATAACCCTTTTTTTCTTGTGTTCCGATAGAAGAAATTGCGGGATTATTTAGTTCCTCGCACCGCCGTTCCTATAACCTTTTTAGCTCCTACTCCATAGCAGGGTCTTTCCCTTTTCCTAGGTCTTTGTTGATTGGTTCAACTTATAAATTATGCCAGTCGCTTCGTTTGTCTGTTGCGTATAATACTATGCTTGAGTCTTCGTCTCTTGTGTTTCTCTGTTAAGTAGCTACTCAATTTCTATTACTCCAGCCTAGTTCTTAAACGTTGCGGTTCAAACTCAGTTATTAGGACATATCAACACAACTCTTTTTTTAATCGTATTGGATGTCGTTGTTTAGATTAGCCTAGTAATCTAAACAAACAAACAAACAGCAAGCCGCTGAAGGAACCCAGCACTACTTGAGCTGAAAACAACCAGATCATCCGCATTCATCTGCAATCATACACCCAGTGTTACAACTTTTCACAGTTTAATGTTTTTGTATGTGGCCCTACGCTGAAGTCAAGTGACAATGCTATAAAAGACCGTTGCGGTGCTCGCGTCACTCCCTTATCCCTCCTACCATTTCCTATGGCCACTTGACCAGTGCGAATGCAAATAGCAAAACTGGTTTTGGGGGAGAGTAGTTAATAGAACTGTTTAGAAGTGGACTGTTCCTGTAACTACTTGGTCGGAAAGTGGCTAAAGACAGTTTTTAGCACCTTCCTAAACTGTCTAAAGCGTGATCAACTACCCATTTTATTCCCTCAATGGGTAAAACACATAAACACATTTCAGCTATTTTAGGTTGATTTTCACAGCTTCAATGCTTAGCTTTGATGGATGAAGGATTTAGTTAAATTAAGAAATTAATTTTCCTTATTGAATGCATGAAGTCATCTTTCATTTTAGACAATCTCTTTTCCAGTGCCCTTTTATATATTGTAAAATATTTGAAGAGGATAACTTGATATATTAAATTAAAAGCAACTCTAGGATACAATCTTTCAGTGAAACAAACCACAGTTTTTACACAAACGAACATTCAGGCCAAGCTGAGTTAGACTGATAAACATTCCTCTGCAAGTGACGTCAATGGATAAACAGCAGCCAATCAGATGTAGATTATGTTCAGGATTTGCCCATACCAATGAGAAAGCGGAAAAAAAACAAGCTTACAGTACTTCAGGGCAATGGAGTTGAAATAAATGATTTAGAGATTGGCAAACACCTTTTGTTCGTGTAAGCTGTACAATTAGTATTGTAAACTTCTGAAATAGTAAAAATAAAGAAATTGATAGCCTTACTTGTGTTTCGAACCGCAACCTCTTGCTTCCAAGGCGAGTGACTACTATATTAGGCTATGTGCCGTCTAGAGCTTTTTGCTGAAAAAAATCAGAATTAGTTTTTACCACAGACTACACAAGCGTTCATTTATTTACTTAAAATGCAGGTAATATCCTTAAAAACGATTTTTGGGGATCTCTTTAAAACATGTCTCTTTTAACACAATAATATCTAAACCTCTTTAATGATACAGGTATACGCTATGTTAAGCAAGTCAAATTATAAACTGCTGTGAGCCAAACACAACTTTCTATTAACAAATGTTGTGCAAACTGATGTTACTTGGTGCCCAAAAACGGTCTCTTTTTCATAAACACCCCTGTGGTAAACCGAGGTGCGTATCACTATTTACCGACAAGATTAGATGAGATGAAGATGAAGTAAATGTAGAGAATGTCTAGGTCAAAACGCGTTTAGTTACGAAAATGAGGAATAGGATGTGAATATGTCAATGTTATTATTTATGATATGAGAAAGTAGCAAGTGAAGTACACTCATGGAGTGATTGGGCTGTCAGTAAAAACATGGAAGGGGGTGTTTATTGAGTCTGCCTTTATGATTGGATTTTGATAAGTGACACACTCATTAAACCAGGGAAGCAGACGCGCGCACACACAAATGTAACTGGAGTCTGTTCGACTTCTGAAGGGCAAACTTCATTGTGTTAAAATCTATTGTTAATCAACAATTTTTCTTTGCCAGAATATGGCACGGTATTAATATTTATTGTATTGTATTAGCTGTGAAGTAGATTTGTATTCAGTAATGGAACCAAACCCATTACTGAATACAAATCTACTTCTCAGCTAATACTTAGATTATTTTATTATTAATCTCAGACATGTTTTCCAAACAGATTATTCTAAAATAAATTGACAAAATTTAAATTAAAAGCTGGTTCAACCAATTATGTTGGCATAAGTTAAGTGTTAGAAATGTTTTGCACCAGTCAAATGTGAAACGCTGTTTGATGAACAATCTGGTGGCTGGTAAAATGTGGGTATCCACCAGCCTAGCTGACACAATGTATCTGAAACAGCCCTCATTAACGGTACAGTAAATTACATTTTGGATTTGCTGGAGAATGTAACTGCAATTAGGTTCACTACAGACATTCGCAGTTCAGACGTCTCTATTACCGTTAGTCTGACAACACAATGGGTGGATTAAGGTTTAACATTACGTAGCATTAAAACACTGGTATCAGATTGGTACTTGGCATCGAATCGGTATTCAAAGTTCAGTACTTGGATCAGTATCGGCAATGAAAAAGTATCGGTGCATCCCTACTTTACTACCACAGCCCTCAGCTGGGTAATTTTACATTATACCCACAACCCTTGTCTTTATCTTATGTGGTATGAGTTACTGTTATTTACATTGAAGTAACTTAGCAGATCATTGTATTCAGAGCGACGTACAGTAATGAGTGTGTACATTTTAATACCGGACAAACTGACCATTGCATTGTTGTAACCACTGAGTCAAACAGCTCACCTAAAGTGACATAACCATAGAAATGGAATGGATAGAAAGGCCATTCCAATTCAAATCAATGTAGCAGAATGGTCAGAGCAGCAACCATTTTTATGTGTACCATTCCATTGCAAAGATCTAGCGGCCTAGTTCCTCATTAAATGATTTGCGTGTTGTCACCATGACAACTAACAACAACCGCCATTTTGTTGTGTGCTAATCGAATGACCACGCCAAGCAGTTCAATGCCCTTTCTATCCATTCTATTTCTATGGACCTAACAATTTCACAACTCGTCATCTGTCTGTGCAGGTATCTCAATGCACTGTGTGAAGGAGGAGCACATGGCCATCAATATGAACCTGCATTACCTGGACAACGGCACCGTAATGCTCAACTTCATCTACCAGAGAGAGCTTTTCTTCCTGCCTCTGGGCTTCGCCCTCAAGGTGGGTGAGATGTTTAGAACCAGATCCTTAATTCCTTTAAGTTTGTGAGTAAATATTTATTTCTGAAAATGGCCGTTGTATAGCCTTTAAAAACCAGGGCTATTCAAAAAACATGGACTGCTATTCCAGAGGTCGTGTTAGCTTTCAGATTTCTGCGTTTTCGAAACGCACTCCAAAAAGTATGTTTTTAAGATTCTACCTGTGTTCTAATTTAATCAATATTTTAATAGTACTCGTTGCTCTAGAATGCAGGAAACAGGCCAACAGAATGCTGTGTGAAAAGTTGTAATTATAAATGACATGTTACAGTAACAAAATCTGAAGGATATTATAGTGATTATTATCGATCTACATAGTAGATAAAAATTAGCATTAGGAAGTATCACTCTGAGAGTTGGAAGGGGTGTGTCGCGATTCTGCCTTCTCAGACCGCGACACAGGTTTGTGGATCTGAGTGTCGCGATTTCGGTTTCATATCACATATCGTTAAAGCCCTATTGTGTACTGTGTAGTAAGTGAAATGCCCAAAATCCTACTGATTTGTATTTTGGGAATGTTGTTCTCAAAGTGTTTGATTATTCTTTGAGTCATTTGTTGGCAGATTAGTGAGCCTTGACCCATCCCTGCTCTTGAAGGCGTGGGCCTTTTTTAGAGGCTCCTTTATGTACTATGACTGCATGATTGCCTCCTCTGTTTCACATCACCTTCTTATTTCAAATTTTCCCATCGTTATTAGTACTAAACGTTTTTGGAACGTGTTACATGCATCAATTTCAAAATAAACATTTAACACCTTGTCTTTATACTTTTTTTTTTTAAATAAAAGTCAAAGTACATTTACAAGTAACTACTCTTTGTTTTTATAAACATTGAAAAAATGTGTTTAGGTGACCTCTGTTCTGAATTAGATGGGCTGTTTCAGGTCTAAATATGTTCCTGTCAGTATGGAAGCATGAAAAGCAGGTCTTTGGAGGTCTGAATTTACAGTGGCTACGGTAGTGTTCTCACGTTTAAGAATTTCCATTTTGTATGTTTTGGTCAGGCCCTAGTGGATTTAACAGACTTCCAGATCTACCAGGAGTTGATAAAAAGCCGTGAGGACAACTCCTTCTACAAGAGCTGTGTGTCAGAAATGCTGCGGGTCGTCATGGAGGAGGGCTGCACGACTCGCCCAAAAGTGCTCAACTATCTGGGCGAGCGTTTCCGGGTCAAAATGCACCTACCAGATTGGTACACCAACGAGCAATGTGCCAACTACCTGCTAGAGTAAGTTTTTGACAAATGTTTGACACTCACAATTGGGTGCTGACACCACGAGGACTGTTTGCATTGTTCCCAAAAAAGGCCTTAAACCAAATTCGAAACCTAACTCCTAAATGAGCCTTTTTTAGGACCAGCAAATGTCCTCTCTTGCTTGATTCTTCATGCATTTTTATTTTAACATTATTTAATATATTTGTGACCTTTGTCCAGACAGTGCATCTGTATTCACCTGAAGTCGGATGTAGAGAAGTTCTATTTGCTGTGTTTGATGACACGCAAGCTGTTCACGTTTGCCAAGCAGGAGTGCATGGAGGAGAACCAAGACAGCCTGATGTGTCAGGAGGTTCTCACGCCAGGACAGCTTTACCTGATGTTCCTCAAGGTCAGTTCAGACAACAGGGCCCTCTTTATCAAAGGGGTTTGCACACCAGAAATATTGTAACTTGCAAAGTTTATAATATTTACATCTCTTGTGCAAAGGTTTGTCTTTTTTTTACTCTATTAGAAAGTTTGACTAGAGAGGCTCAGAGCATGTAAATACAAACTAGTAATGAAATAATAGTCTTGCAATCAATTGTTTAGAGACATTCATGTTTGATCCCACAAAAAGTTTAATAATAGGAATAAATACTTTAGTGATCAAATGGGTGCAATTAATGTTGGTAACGAGATTAGAAAGCAGCATTTTTCACACTTTCATTTAGAGGTTGACCAATTACAATTTTTCAAAGGCGTTACCAATTTATTTGTAGACCAAACAAGCAGAAACGGATCCATAATGGAGTCAATCCATTTTTGACTAGGAGACTCTGTCACATCTGTCACACACTAGCTTGTATCTTACGATTCTCTCTCTAGCAGTTTCAGTTTAAAATCGAACCAATTATTTAACCACCACCATGCATGTAAATAAAACGAATCAGTTACTTAGAAACATGGGATTAAGTCAACTCAATTAATATTTTCGCTCGCGCGCGCTTGTGTGTGTGTGACCACTCTGCAATCGGAAGAGTGCCTAATGGCTAACGCGTGTGTTAAATCTGACAGACTGTTTGAGAAAATAAGGTAAAATGACAGACACATGTAACGCACACCGATTTCATGGTGCAGACAGAACCTGCTTTCAATCCAATTTCGCTCTGCTGTACGTGATATACTGCGATCCAGAGTGACCATGTCTATTATTATTGGCCGATAACATGATTTTAGCTAATTATGCAAGCAATTTGCACAATGATTCTGTTTGTTTGCAAATTTACTTTTTTATTTTTAAGTTGACTGAGAAAATACTCTTGCAGCAGCAGCCTGGGGAGTATTAGGGCAGAGGAGAGGGGGTGAATGAGCCAATTAAAAGCTGGGGATGATTAGGTTACCATGACTGTATGACGGCCTGATTGGAAATCTGTCCAGGACAGATAGGCTGTGAACTGATAAATGTGTACTAAATTTACTATATGCAACAGAGTAGAAACTAGTAAACTTAGTGTAGCAGTTCAGATTTAATATGGGAGCACAGTTATCTGAACGAAGCAGCAAACCCGCCTTACACTGACATTACATTAATAGCCAATTTAGCCAACCATGATTATACAGACAGAAGTACATTATAGGCATGAAACGGCAACGTTTCCATGAGCTAGGATAGAGATTTTGTTTCTATTGGTGAAACAAATATTGACCAACAGTTTGACGATTCTATTGAAATGTCTGGGCTCATTGACTTAAGAGTTGCTTGAATTGATATTCATTGGTAGGCACAGCACAACCACTGTCTGGCAGTCATAGTAGACTACAATAATGTGACATTGTTAGATGAATCCACACTGCAAAAAGAGAAAAGGTTTTCAGGTCAGGGTTTTGATTATTCTTACGTATGATATATCAATGAAAACACGACAGTAGACTATAATCAATTGTGAACCATTCTGGGTCAGATGTATTGCTGAAACCAAACCCCTTTTCCTGTAACTAGTACAACATTGTTGTGATATGTTTGGCAGCTTTGCCTTTGTTTTTATGTAACATTTTTCACAACCTTTGTCATTACGCCATTTTGTATAACCGTAAATCTACCTCTCTCAGACCCTAGATCACATTGACTGTAGAGTATATTACCACACCACTGTACTTACCAAATATCTACCTTCATATGCTGACATTTGTTGCACTAACTGTACAAATTCTTAATTGTTTAATCTGAAGATCTGAACACTGTATTCTTGTTTTTATTATTTTTATTCTGTACTTATTTGTTGTGTAGCTCTGTCTTCTGCACCTTGGTGCTTTTATCTTGGCCAGGTCACCATTTCAAATGAGAAATTATTCTCAACGTGCTTACCTGGTTAAACAAAAGTTGAATAAAAATAAAATCAGCCTAGTTTTCCAGTGGATAAATACTCTTAAGCTTAGTTTTGGTATTTGTCATTGTGCTAATAGGAGAAGATGTTTGCCTGGATGGTGTCAGTGAAATTGTCTTTTGAGAAGAAGGCCCATCGAGTGCGTGAGTTGAACTCTGAGAGCCTGATGAAGATGTTCAACATGGGCTCTGATGTGACGAAGCCCTTTGAGTATTTGCTGGCCACTGGAAATCTCAACTCAAAGTCAGGTAGGCTGTTGTTCAATACCCACAGCTTTTTTGTTTTAACAACAACCCTTACTCCCTTATGAATAGCATTAGTTTTAAATATGCACATTTCATGACATTTTACCTATTAACCTTAAAGCAGGCATGAACAAAACACTGAGCGGGGTCCTCGTCTGAGGTTTCAGGTCAAGAAGAAAGCTGGGTTTAAAATACAGCACCTCTGAAAAGGGGCTGTTCCTAAAAACAGGCCGTTATCTAGGAACACATGCTGGTTCCTAACCTTTCTCTCCGCCATTAGGTCTGGGTATGCTCCAGAACACTGGGCTGTGTGTGATTGCCGATAAGCTAAACTTCATCCGCTACCTGTCCCATTTCCGCTGCGTGCACAGAGGGGCGGCCTTCGCTAAGATGAGGACCACCTCTGTGCGTCGACTGCTGCCCGAGTCATGGGGCTTTGTGTGCCCCGTGCACACCCCCGACGGAGAGCCCTGTGGTCTCATGAACCACATGACGGCCCACTGCGAGATTGTAGCCCAGGCCCTGCCCACCGTCACGCTGCCCGCCCTGCTCTGCTCTCTGGGTGAGTGCCGACGAACTGATCCGTTGAGGATGTAGCAAATAGCTTCACCTTGGCTTACTTTTTTATGTTCCAGTGGTTGTAGCATTATTAAAACCACCTGAAATTATAATGGATGTTAAGACTAAGGATTTAAACGTAGTATTATGTAATAGATGATTAAATACACAGGAATATTTTAAGGGCATATTGTGAAAGCCCTGAGTACTTTACAAGTTGTCCTGCCATTTTCCCTCAGGTGTGACTCCTGTTGACTGCTCCCCAAGTCAGGCATACTCTGACTGCTACCCCGTTGTTCTGGACGGATCCATGGTGGGTTGGGTGGAGAAGGAGATGGCCCCCCTCGTCGCAGAGTCCTTACGCAAATTCAAGGTAAGGTAGCGTAGATGATTAAATACACAGGAATAGTGTAAACTATGTTTTAGTGCCTCATCCGGATTCATGTGTACGCCGCAGGTGTTAAAGGAGAAGAAGGTCCCTCCCTGGACTGAGATTGTCCTGGTTCCCCACACAGGCAAAGCTAGTATTTACCCAGGCCTGTTTCTCTTCACTACACCCTGTCGCATGATCCGACCCGTCCGCAACCTGGCCGTAGGCAAGGAGGAGCTGATCGGCACCTTTGAACAGGTACACGCATAGTTGCTTATTGCAGCCTCTGGGACAAAGAATGATGCTAGGTCAAACTAGAGCTCTAAAGCAAAGGGTTTTGTGTCTGTGACTCTTGGTTATTTCAACTCTAGGACAGTCAGCACTGTACCTACATAATGATAGATGGCAATGTTGTAGTCCAGATTTGGTACAAGTAAACTGACGTCACAGAGCCTCGAGATATGGAAAGAAATGCAGTGTTGCACTGGGTTTATGTCGTGATGAGTGCAGATTTTTTTTACTATGCTGCATTGTTGAAAAAAATCAATTTGTGAGTGAGACCTAGTTGTGAATGTGCCTCCCTGGTTCAATGAGAAAAAAAATCTGAAGCAATGGGGGCAGTGTGGTTGCTTTATTCTTTTGAGTTGCTTTCCGAAGTTGACAGTAACTGTTGATAGATGCGCAGTCAACAAAACTATCCAAACCATTTAGTTTGTTGAGCAGCACTTTAAAAAAAAAACTATATTACTAAAATGCACCTTTCTTTACACTGTGACTCTTGCTTTTTGTGTAGGCTGTTAGACACTTCTTTATTTTGATAACCATGGAAAACAGCTGAATGTCCACGTCCATCTCTCCCATTTGACACAGCTCTACATCAATGTGGGCATCAGTGAGGACGAGATTGAGCCGGGCGTGACCACACACCAGGAGCTTTTCCCCCACAGCATGTTGAGTGTGGTGGCTAACTTCATCCCTTATTCAGACCACAACCAGAGCCCCAGGAACATGTACCAGTGCCAGATGGGTAATGCTGCCCCCTAGTGTCCAGAAACTGTCACTTGGTGTTTTCAGTTCCATCACTGTAGCAACTTTCTCAATTTAAAGAAAGCATCATGGCACACTTCTAGAGAACACAATGTAAATTGGCTTTATTGATTGGCTGACGTTTTTAAAATGATTTAATAGAAATTGTTGGTGTGACCTTGGTATCTTCTCGACCGTAGGTAAACAGACCATGGGCTTTCCGCTCCACTCCTTCCAGGATCGCTCGGACAACAAGCTGTACCGCCTGACCACCCCTCAAAGCCCCCTGGTCAAGCCAGTCATGTACGACCACTACAACATGGACAACTACCCCATCGGTACCAACGCTATTGTCGCTGTCATCTCCTACACAGGCTACGACATGGAGGATGCCATGGTTAGACCGCTAGCTATACGTTCACGATATACTGGATAGTACACAGTATACATTTTGTGTATTTTATCGGTTCTATTCCTTCCCTACTAGATTGTGAACAAGTCGTCCTGGGAGAGGGGCTTTGCTCACGGCACAGTATACAAGACTGAGCTGGTGGACCTGTCAGAGAAGATTAAGGGCCAGGACGACGTGGTTTTCGGGGTCAAAACCAATGACTTAAAACTAATTGACAAACTGGATGCTGATGGGCTGCCCTACATAGGATCCACGATACAGTACGGAGACCCTTTCTACAGCTACATCAACCTAAACACCGGACAGAGCTTTGTCTACTGCTACAAGTGAGTTATCTGGGTGGGCTCAACAAGTTAGACAGATCTTGATGCAATCTTATAGCCTGTTTTCCATTGCGTTCCTAGGAGTCAAGAAAGCTGCGTGGTGGACAACGTCAAGGTTTGCAGCAATGATGCCGGGACTGGCCGCTTCAAGCGAGTGTGCATCACGATGCGTATGCCCCGTAACCCCACCATCGGGGACAAGTTCGCCAGCCGCCACGGGCAGAAAGGCATCCTGAGTCGCCTGTGGCCGGCTGAAGACATGCCCTTCACGGAGAGCGGAATGACCCCTGACATCCTGTTCAACCCTCACGGCTTCCCCTCTCGCATGACCATCGGCATGCTCATCGAAAGCATGGCAGGGAAGTCTGCCGCCCTGCACGGCCTGTGCCACGACGCCACACCTTTCATTTTCTCTGAGAAGGACTCTGCGCTGGAGCATTTCGGCAACATGCTGCGCGCCGCCGGCTACAACCATTACGGCACGGAGCGACTCTACAGCGGCCTCAGCGGACTGGAACTGGAAGCGGACATTTTCATCGGCGTGGTCTACTACCAGAGGCTGCGCCACATGGTTTCCGACAAGTTCCAGGTCAGGACCACAGGGGCCCGAGATAAGGTGACCAACCAGCCAGTGGGTGGGAGGAACCTCCAGGGTGGCGTTCGTTTCGGGGAGATGGAGCGGGACGCCCTGCTGGCCCACGGAACCTCCTTCCTGCTTCACGACCGGCTGTTCAACTGCTCCGACCGTTCTGTGGCCCAGGTTTGCGTGGATTGCGGTAGCCTGGTGTCCCCGCTACTGGAGAAACCGCCACCTTACTGGTCGTCCACGTGCCACCGCAAGACTGTCTGCACCTTGTGTGGCAAGAGCGACTCGATCGACACTGTGTCCCTGCCGTACGTCTTTCGTTACTTTGTCGCGGAACTGGCGGCAATGAACATTAAAATTAAATTGGATGTAAAGTAAAGTTTGTTCAGTCTACCCTGTATATGCACAGACTGGTATATTGTGTATGGGACATTCGTCTTTACTCTTGTGACTAGGAATGGTCAACTTGTACAGGTATTAAGCCTTGTTACGATGTTGTGTTGTATGAAGATATTCCTTTCCAAAGTTATCTTAGTGTTTGTTACAGATGTAATAGTATCATATTGTTAAAACACATTGTAGTTGACATGGTAATAAACTACTGATCATAACAAATTCAGTAATATTAATTGAAATTGTCAAACAGAATACTCTCACCAGTCTAAATTTGGAACATACCAAGTTGAATTATTTCCTACAATTTCACAAATTGCAAATATAGTCTACAGCAACTGTCTCAAATATACAAAATAAAGTTTAGTAAATCAGTCTCTAAATATTTTTATTGAGACAGTGATTCATGTGACTTGGTAATAAAATTTGTTTTGTCATTCACAATGACAGTCAATATTATTCAACTTACAACCAGCACCCCTTATCCAGAGTAACTTACAGTAAGTACTGGGACATTCCCCGTAGAGCAACTTCGGTTAAAGTGCCTTGCCCAAGGACTAATCAACATTTGGCACAGTGAGGAATAGAACCAGCAACCTTCCAACTACAAGTCTGACACCCTAACCACTGAGCTATCAGACGCCCTGAAGATTCTTTAAAATGACCTGTGTAGATCTACCGCCTTAACAACATTCAGGAGTAGATGACAAACAATGCAAACATTCTGTATTCAAACAGTAACCAAGGCCAGGATTCATTCAAACCCAAAAAAATGTTTTCACAGTGTCTCTATTCACAATTTGTTTTTACTATTAGGAAAATTACCTACTACAATGTTGGTTTGAATGAATTAAGCCCTATAGAAGCACATTAGGTGATTTTATTTTATAACAATTACACCCTATGTTCTGATTAGCATATGACTCTGGACAACAATCATCATGTAACTGATTACTTAATTGTTCCCTCTCCAATTCCTAGCAAATGTTTCACTCCATCATGGCCAGCACCTCTGGTAAATCTAACACAGAGGGAATTGTGTAATCTGGTTTGGTTGAACCCTCAGGTAGATAACTCCCCCTATTATTGATCCACACTGTGGCTCTAACTCCTGCATTAGCCCCTCCCTTAATGTCAGTGTCCAGGGAGTCTCCTACCATGACACACTCCTGAGCCTGCACCGCCAGCAAGCCAAAGCAGTGGCTGAAAATGGACTGAGCTGGTTTCTCTTCAGCATGCTCTCCTCCAATTACCACTGCGTCAAACAGATCCTGACACCCCACTGCCACCACCTTTTCCCTCTGCGTTTGGGTCTCCCCATTGGTCAGTAGCAGCAGTTTGTGGTTGTTCTTGAGCTGTTTTAGCACGGTGAGAACTGGATTTGTTATGGTTAGAAGCTCCAGCCGAGTGTTTTTCCACAAGTAATAGCACTCGCTACTGAGGCTGGGGCCGGTATTCTGACCCATAACCTCATTGATGCTCTCCTCCCAATGCCCGATCCGCACCTCATCTATTGTCCTACCAGCAGCCGGGTCGAAGGTCTCTTGAAAGAGCTTGTGCTTGAATTTGTCACAAATGTCACCGATGTTGTTTTCGTGGCCTAATGTTGACTTCAAGAACTCAGTGACCTAGTAAAAATGAAGTGTGGAGTCAATATTAATTATAACTATAACAAAAATAATATTGCTGTTGTAATATAATGGCAAGATGATTGTATCAAACCCCATTGATCGAAAGGACAACCGTTCTGTATCAACGAAGAACCGTGTTTTTTTGGTCCTAGAAATAAGAATGTAATGAGACTGACAACTCACTTTCTGAATGGCCACTACTCCGGCACCCGCCGTGTCAATGAGCGTGTTGTCCAGGTCTAGTAGTATCGCCTTAACACATGTAGGGTCCATCGAACAGGTTACACATCTAATTTGCACTAACGTTTGAACGACCTACTAACATGCTGATGTGGTTATTCTTAGTGACAGTATGTTATTCTAAATGTTAGCATGCATCCAACGCGGAAACGTTTTGTTGGCAATAATGAAATGCATTATGGGAGCTGTAGGTTTATTGGCTCAGAGAACCAATACATATTTTTGTACACTAGAGGACGTTAATATCCCACAAGGTAATGTAGCCTACTGGAAATTATCAGCGCGATGCATACAGTGTAATTCACTATTTGATGCAAGACAGACACCCTCTATAATAAATGTGTTAATGGACATATTTTACTCTCTAAATGTAATTTTAATGGTACAAGTCTTCACAGGAAAATTCTCAACATTAAAATGATTATCACTTATATACAGCTCCTGAAAAAAATAAGAGACCACTGCAAAATCATCAGTGTCTCTGGCTTCTCTATTGATAGGTATGTGTTTGGGTAAAATGAATATTTTAGTTTTATTCCACACTGATATTTCCTCACTCATGTCATTTAGCAGAGTCTCTTATCCAGATCGACTTACAGTAAGTACAGGGACATTACCCCTAGAGCCATCAATTAGTCATTATGGACTTGGCGAAGATCACATCAACTTTGGAGTGGACAACTGCATGAAATTTGCTTAAAGGTACAATATGTAGCTAGTTTTCCAAAACAATAACAAAAGATGTACTTTGCATTAAAATAAGCAAACATCACTATACCTATATTATATTTACCTCTTAGTTTTGTACTTACATCCTAAATGTTTCCACCAACTTCCAAATCCAGAGAAATTTGTAAAATAATTTCGAAGACACTGGACCAGAAGCGGAGATAGCGTGGGTGCAGCCGCCCCAGGGCCCCGTGCCAATTACGGGCCCATCAAACAATGCCGATCTTGCCTCACTTGACGAGAACGGGGCCCTCACCAAGTGACACATTACAGATTATTACTGAAAGAAGCTAATTATTGCATATTATATCATGTTGTGATAATCCAGCTCTTCTTAACAAAGGTAACAGTCAATTTATCTCATGGTTACAATGGTAGACCAGCACAACAATGACATTTACCAGGGAACAAAACACTACATTCTAAGAAGAAACATAAAAATTTCAACACGAAAGCCACTGATTTTGCTATTGCTTTGTACTATGCTTAAAAATATATTATTTTCATGTTATTATAAATTCCACTTATGAATAAATTGATCCCTAAATTTTATGTGCCAGCAAGAGCATTGTAAATAATAAATCCCGTTTACTAATTGTTCTGAGGTTCAAAGCCAAAAAATGTGGGTGTGTGCTGTGCACTATGAAATGAAAAATACATGAAATTTGCTGCTTTAAACAAATTTAGTTATATAAAGCAACTAGCATCGTTCTAACTTGAAAAAGATAACAGAAAATATATTCACCATTTAGTATGAAGAAGGGCAGTGAAGCATCAGTCTTAACAAACAACACTTTGGCCATTTCCAGACATTTGATTGATAATCCATGTAGTAGTTAAAGCTGAAAGACAGCTATCTTACTTCACCCTGAAAAGTAGATTATACCCTTTGCCTTGTACTAATCTGAAATGCTTTTTCATACCTGATAATTGCCCACCCAATCAGCTGTGAATGCGTAGCTGGTTATTAGATATAATACGATTTGTGGTCGCTACCAACATAAACAATGTGCCCTGCATCTTCGATTGAACAAAATGGTCTTTACAGATAATGCAATCAGAGTGTCAGAACAAGATTTTAAATAATTTAAATCAGCACCCTGCGCCCTGGCTGCACCTGCTATAGCTACTAGAATATACAACCAGGCATAGCTCATTTAGGGTTTACACACTGCTGGTGCAACAGGTATAAATATAAAAGGCATTTTAGGTTGGACGTCCAGTTATGACATATGTTACGCACTGCCTCCCCAGGATGGGAGTGGGATGCCACACCTTGCTGCCCAAGTGGTCAGAGAATGAAGTATGAGGTCGTAGGTGCGAGCAAGGACACAGAAAACCAGCAGGTACCGTTACACAAAGGGCTGAATTTTTGCCACGGTAAAATAATAGTTTGGGAGGAGAGGCTGAGCGGACTTAAAGCAAAAAACACCCAACCCCTAACCTAACTAACCCACTGAAACACAACACTAAACTATCTGGCACACAGTCAAGGCGCCCTAACAAAAGTAGATGGACTGGGCGCTCAGATCTAACCTAGTGCACATATACAATGGAGTTATCCCTACCATAATGGGTGGTGTAAGCCCATGGGCGTCTTGCCTGACACAATGCTTGCGTTGCATGGATGAGGCCAGACTGTCAAATCTGACCTGCTGTGTATGAAGAGGGTTAAACATATTGACAAGGACAAAGTGGTTGGCAGATTTGCCACCATGAAGGAGAGGATGATGAAGATTTAATAAGGGAGCATGATATGTATATTGTTTTGTTAGATTTATTAGTTCTGTAGGAATGATAAGCAGACAACAAAATGGTAAGAAAATCTTATATCGTCTTTAAGAATTTATATTTCAGTTATTAATAAGTCCCTCAGAATGTTATAAAATGTGTATTTTCTTTGTGCTTTATTTGACATATAAGCTTACTTGGCTGAACAAGTGACACATTATAACATATGCATTCATCAGATATTTAACAGTTTTTTTAACTGTTTTAATTTAAAAATGACTTGGTAGCAGAGGGCCCCGGGATGAAGCTCCGCCCCCATTGTACTGAGAGTCTAGCTCCGCCCCTGCACGGGACATTTCATTTTGTCTTCCGTCAATGGCGTCATATAACCTTTGACTGCGCTAGTTGCTCTAAGTTCCAGGGAACCCTCAAACATAACGTGAATAAAGTTATAATATTTTTGACAATACATTTCTTTGTCAGTGAACATTTTTTCTGCCGGAGACGCTAGATTAGAAGGTTGTCATTGACGACGATAACAAAACCCATGATCCCACGCTACTTCCCGACATCATCCAAGTACATCTTTTGCTATTGTTCTTGATTGAGAGACCCCTGGCGCCCAAAAACTACATATTGTACGTTTAAGATCAATTTTGACTGGGATTTTCACCCACAACCATATTTATGGTTTACTGAGATTGGTCAGAAAGAGAAAATTTCCAGTGAAAACTGGGCCAAAATGCCTTGTGGATGGCAGAGGTCAGAGAATTATCAGATTGGCTGACAGAAAGGCAACAGTAACTTAATAACCACATGTTACAACCAAGGTATGCACGTCAATCCTGTGGGCTACAGCAGCAGAAGAACACACCAGGTGCAACTTCTGTCAGCTACCAACAGGAAAGTGAGGCTACAATTTGCACAGCCCACTATGCATGGATTCATCCTGCCTTGTATCAAGGGTTCAGGCTGGTGGTGGTGGTGTAATGGTGTGGGGGATATTTTCTTGGCACACTTTGGGCCCATTTGTACTGTACTAACTGAGCATCATTTAAATGCCACAGCCTACCTGAGTATTGTTGCTGACAATGTCCGCCCTTTATAAACAACAGTGTACTCATCTTCTAATGGCTACTTCCAGCAGGATAACGTGCCATGTCACAAAGCTCACATCTAAAATTGGTTTCTTGAACACGACAATGAGTTCACTGTACTCAAGAAAAATCACTTTGCTAAAATGTGCAAATCTCAGATCCAGCAGAGCCAAAATAAGAAAATGCAAACAGTTGTGCGAAGTGGGGACAATGATAACATGTTCCTGCATCTAGGCAAAGTCAAACTAGAAAAAGCAAAACACATTGAAGCTGTTACGGCAGAAATGGTGAAGGAGATACTGAAAATTGGACAGAGAAACTTAACAAAGAGGTGACATTCAAGCTTGACACTGGTGCTGAATGCTATGTAATGTCCACAAATATCTTTAACTCTTATTGGACTAAGAAAGACAATCACCTGCAGAGTGCTCACCTACTCTGGATACCACATGTCAACACTGGGTCAGACATTTCAGTAACCTAAATGTACAAAGGACAAAGGCACACGTTTGAGTTTCAAAATTACAGAAAAAGATGATCCAGCAATTTTTGGCAAAGTCACGTGTACAATTAGGCATGGTGAAGAGAATACAAGAATACATTTTCAAAATTTTACTGGTCTTGGATGTATGCCAGGACAGTGTCACATAGACACTATGGTTGGACCAGTTGTGCACTCCCTGAGAAATGGTTCCAATTGCTCTAAAAAGACAACCTTTTGGAAGAACTTTACAGGATGGAACAAATGGAAGAGATGGCTAAACAGACAGATCTGCAGCAGCAGCAGTGGCAGCAAAAATTGTCCTGTTAGTAGTGTCCTGAGGAGTGTCCTGGGACAGTCAGACACTGTCCTGTGACTGCCATGACTGTCCCGGGACCGTAAGACACTGTCGACAGTATCTCGGGACAGTGTCTGGGTGTCACGGGACAGTGTACAGGACAGTTTGTCTGGTGAGAACTATGTTACTCTCTCATATGTCAGACCTATGCTTCATCTCTTCAGTCTCCTGGCACATGAGGGAGATAGTGAGCTGACTAAATCCATCAAGACCACCGTTGTGGATTATCTCAACACAAAGTATGCTGACCCAGCTACTAGTGACCTATTGGACATAGCCTCTCTTGTAGATCCAAGGTTCAATACAAAGTACATCTCAAGTGACACGATTGACATGTTGTATTTCCTATGGAATAACATATTCATTTGTTACAATCAGGGAAAACCAGAGATATTTATCAAGTGCGTCTGGTAATTACCTCAGATAATGTGCCTTTACTCCAGTTGTGCAGCACCAAAAATGATTGGTTAATAATTGGTCAACTGTCAAAATACACAGATTAAATGTTTTTGTGGCAATACCAAAAGGTTTGTTTTAGGAAAATATTAATAGGAAAAGTTGTGATATACAAATCTTACTATGCCCATATGATTTACTGCATAAATAAATGTAACTGTAAAAAAAATTATATTTGGCCGATTAAACAATCTGGTTTTTTGGTCTCCCAATAGTCGGTATTGGCCTTGAAAAATCATTGTATGTCGACCTCTAGTAAAAACTGTTAAAAATGTACACGAGAAAGCACGAAGCAGCAGTGATCCCTAAAGAGCGCTGTTGCAGTACCGTAATACACCACTGGAGGGTATCAGGTTATCACCAGCCCAACTGCTAATGGGACGATGGCTGAAATCCAAGTTGCCAACATCCACCACCCTATACTGAGTCCTCATGGTGATGTGCATGTGCAAGAGGAAAAAACAGCTTAAACAGAAAAGCTTCTATAACAGGCACACAAGACCACTGCCACACACATATGCTGGCAAGAATATCAAAATTCAGAGGAGACACTTGTCAACCTGCAGTTGTGGTGAAAAAACACAGAGAGGGCAAGGACTTTTGTTGTCCATACGCCTGATGGAAGAATCTTTCAGAGGAACAGAAGGCATCTGCTGAAAACAGGTGAACAAGAATTCCCACCATAGTGCTGACTTTGAAGTTGCATATGATGGTGTGACTAAGGAAGACCTAACACCACACTCAACATCAGGTAGAGAAATCAAAGGGCCACCTAGATACATAGAGTAAAACACTACACACATTTTTTGAACTATAGTAGAAGCATATTAGAATACAATTTTATATTGCTAAACTTCTGTCAGTTCAAATTTAAGGTTGCATGACCTAAAATAATTGTGTGTGGCTAAAGAAAGGCAGACACACTTCCTGCGTGTAGCAAAGTGAGTCTTGTAACCTTGTATTTCCACCCAGTCTGCAAATTGACAAACACGGTTGGTGGTGATGAGGGGTTAGAAACAGTATTGCTGTGTTACTGACATTTCCACCTGTCTGCACATCAGATGACATTTAGGACGACAGTGAAAGAAAGAATCTTCCCACAACATGTTGTTATTTCCTGGAGGGTTGGCATTGACATCGGCTATTAGGGACATACATTCCACTCCTTGTATTTCCAAGAGCATACCTGTAGTATGACACTATCTACTTTCCACTCTAAACACAAGATGTGTTGCAATGTTGTTACACCAGTAAATTACAAAAAAATACAATACATATAAAAATATGAATGAGTAGCAGAATTTATTCAGCATGTTTTTGTTATTTAGCAGATTCTCTGATCCAGAACATCTTAATTTCTTCCTCATTCTTTTCTCTTAATTTCTTTATTACTCTCCCCCTCTTATTCACAATCACGCACACCTTAACAACTCTTGCTCATTATGCTCCTATCTGCTTTGTCTGATCTCACACCTGAACAGGTGCCCAAAGTTCACACGCAAAAATATTTTTTGTATACACTTCCCATATCAATCATAAGTCACCACAGTAAATTCTCTCATCAGCTCACACGTTTTGCTCTGTGTAACAATTGCACGTATGTCAATTAACTTGCACTAAAGGAATATAAACTTTATGTCAGGAAATGGTGTGAGATTCTAGTCTCAACGTAGCAGTAAAAACATCCAGTGCCGGTTGCATGCGAAGGAGAAATGTACTTATATATATATATATATATATATATATGACAGGCATCTAACTCCAAGCTGTTTTCATTTCCTTATAGGTACAACAGAAGTATAAACAGTTAATACAGGTACTGGAAATGTTTAAATAGTAAATGGAATTTCCCCTTTTGATTAAAAAAATTACGTGATTATTTTTTTACCAAGACGTCAAATGACAGGCATTTAAAGGAATAACATTTTCTTTGTCTACCCACATACAGAGATCACTGTTCTCCTTTTATCTTGTGGGTAATCAGGTCTAAACAGTCGCACGCAATCTATTCTGGCCACGCCCCTCTCCAAAACTGATACTGCTAGTCCAGCTGTCTTACACAAATCCTATCCAGAACATTAAGATAGACTGGTATGCCTGAGTTTCTTTTCCAAACTTTTATAACTGACATACAAAGCCAACTATCCTCAAACATATTACGAGGAGAACTCTCGGGTAACTGTGACAGAAAACCTTTAAGGCAGCCAGTGTGAAATATAACAGGACTGCCACGGATGGGTGTGGTGTAGAGAGTTGAAGGAGGGATACCGAAGTAGGCAGTCGATGGTTGTTGCTAGTTTTTCCTCGGAAAACATACATGTAATGCATTTGCAGGCAAACAGCAGAAGCGAGTGCATAATCAGTATACTTATATAGCTTATTATGCTCTCAGAGTGGCATAAACACTCAGGCATAAACACTGAAAACTAATATATTTATATAGAACGAATACATAAACTCAAGCACATACCACACTCTTTTCACAACCTAGTGCAGTTGCAGGTAAAGCTAAAGGTACTTTATTTGTCACATACACATACATGTAGCAAAATCCATTCTCTGCATTTAACCCATCCCTCAAGGGAGCAGTGAACAAGTAAATGCGAGTGCACAACGATACCATAGATATTATCATGCTCTCACAGCAGCATGGGACGCAAGTACAGAGTGTACGCATAAACTTCCAAACTTCAACAACACACTTTTCACAACTTACAATTAAAATAGTAGTTCCCGGACAGCCTTCTCACACCCACGAAGAGATCATCAAAACTCACGTAACGTAAATCAATGACCGACATCTCTCTTTAGTTTGGCCATCCTTTATAAAGAGCAAACTAACTGGCTAATAGATCACGGCTGAACGTAATCATTAATCATCAGTTCTACAAGATCCTAACCTAACCTAGAAACAGCCAAACTAGAGAGGTGTCACATGAACATAAAGGGACATTTCATAGAAATCAAATTATAACTACAATGCAAAGCTTTGGCCTAATTAAAACAGAATTACATATACATAATAAATAAACAATATAATTAATGAGTCCACGTCTCAGTTCAGTGTTAACGCCAGCCCTCACTGGGCTGGATGTTACAAGGACTATGTGTTTAAACAGGGACAGACCTTTGAGTAGGGGCCCTCGGGATCCAATGTCCAGCTCAATTTTTATGGTTCTTTTGAAAAACTGCTTTTTAGTAAAAAAAACATTTTTAATAAAGTTTTCCATAGTGCAGAGATTAAATGTGCAGTGCTATAATTCTCCTTTGTACATTTTTTTTACAAGGCTAAACTAGGGGAGAATGCATTTTTTAAAGCATACAACCAGCAATCTTGGGTAAAGTTAATTTTTCAGTTACTTGTTGAGTTCACAAGTGTTCATATCTTAACAGTGACCTATAGAACAAATAGAAAGAGTAAAAAAAATATCAATGATGGTCACCAGTATGATATGAACTTCATTTACATGGAGTTCAATATAATCATTGTAAAAGTAACTTTTCCCAACACTGATAACCAGTAACCGAAAAGTGGCACTGTATGAAAGATAAAAAATCTGCCATTCTTACCCTGAGTAATACAATTATGCTTAAACGCTCCCAGGTAATTGCTATGAAATGGGAGTGTGTCAGTTATTGTATCTGGTAAAACAGATTAAGAAATGGTGTACAATGTTACACATTTATACCATAAAACTCATTGTCAATTGCCTCAAAGGGGCATTTACCTCACAGGGTTCAACTCTCTAAAGTGACCCAGCATCTTAATTTTCAAAGTTTTCTGACAACACTAGCATCTCCCTGAAGAATCAGGCCCTCTCTGACTGGAGAATTTGCCTCTTGCTGCTGCAAGCCTCCCTGTTAAATGTTCGATTTTGTAGGTTACTGCTGTTTATTTTGGAGAGTAGTCAATTGAAAATGGAGTACCTGAGGTGTCCAAGTCAGGATAGGGCTCCTCTCTGACAAAAAAACGGTAATCCTCACACCTGGATCACACCATAGCATTAATCCGCAAGCTTTTCTTTATGCATCATCTAAGTGTTTGTGCAACAGAAGTTACATTTTCACCTGTTGCTCCCACTTCCCAATTCCGCATACAACTTAATGCAGACGTTATAATTCCAACTCATACAACACACTGAATGCTCTGCAACTGTCCCGTCTCCCTGTTGTGGGACTCCCCCTGCTGATGTGCCAGGGCTCAGGCAGTCGATGTCCCCGGCTTTTTGACATCACCATTCCTTCCCCCTCGTTTTCTGTGCGCACCTGTGGTATGTAGTGTCATCATGTCAGTCTATAGCGCGTGTCAGTGTAGTCAGTCCTTCATAGTCTTCATGTAACCAGTGCATATGATATAATGTGTAAGTGTTTCTACTACACAACATACTGTATGTTCCCATGTCTTACAGACACATTATTTTTGGTCTATGGTTGCCCACTGTTTCATTATCGCCATTTTTGGCATTATTGCGCACTACTAAAATAAACAGTAGTTTCGCGACTCCTGCATCTGACTCCTGCCTTTTCTTCACCTACGAACGTTACAAACTGCTTCTTTAACACAAAGCTGCAAGCCAAGTACAGCATTCATTCCGTAAGAGATATGTGAACTTCCGGTGTATCACAACACATTTACACTGTTGATGTGATTCAGGAGTTAAGAGGTACTTTAGTGGGCATTGGGGTTCATGCAGACTATGCATAATAGATTATACATGTAGCGAGGGGTTGAAGGGAACAGCACTTAAGGTTTACAGTTGGCTTACTGGCTTCTTGTTCAAGCAACTATGGCATTTTAGATGCTCCTATCTGGAGTGATGTGGATATAGAAATGGAACGATTAGAAAGGCCATTCCATTTTAAATAAATGTAGCAGAATGGTCAGAGCGGCAGCCATTTTTACGTGTACCATTCCATTGCAAAGATCTAACTGCCTACTTCCGCATTAAACCGATTCACGTGTTGTCACCATGACAACTAACAACAATCGCCATTTTGTTGTGTACCAATCGAATGACCAAGCCACCAGCTCAATGGCCTTTCTATCCATTCTATTTCTATGGATGTTGATTATGACTGTTTAGCTCTAGTGCTGGTAAGTCCTACTTACAAAAAGCCAAACTATAACAGCTATAACATCTTGATTAAGCTTGATTTTCTTGTTCAGAACTAGAATTAATATTTGCAAAACTGTTGAAAATCCACAGATGTTTTGAGCTAAAATACAGAAGACGTGTGTACCCACTTTTATAACCTGATGTAAAGATCCTGATTTTTTAATATGCTCAGTGTAAAGTATAGTGTAAATACACTGCCACAAATGCAGAAAAAATCTGTCATGGCAACGGAAGAAGTCAGGCAACCTGCACGTACACACAAACAAAAACAAATTTAATCCAGCAGGACAGGGCATTCCTACAGAGTACCTTGTATAAAATACAATTGTGTGATATCACCTGCTGCATCTATGTTTAAATCTGACGTAAATCAAGTGGCACCAGATTACAGAACAGGCACATATGGCACGTATCTCAATCTCCAACCCCTGTGCCCCTTTATCCTAGCCTAACCAGGCTTCCAGTTTAGCACAAAAAAGTCCCTATAGGAAAAAGTCAGGGATAGGAAGATGATTTAAATCAGTGATGACTTCTAACACCTTAAACCAATCAAATGAATTTCATGGACTGAGCTCAAACATTTGCTTACAAAATTTGTGTAGAAGGTGAAACGGTGTGAGGAAGGAAAATCATTGATTCAAATTGTATCAAATATATAAGCATAAGCCAATGTTTTCCATAGATCAGACATTACAAAACAAAATGTTAATTTTCCCTCAGAGGTTTCTTCCATTTTTTCTGCAGCTTTACAAATTTTCACACAGATTAAATCTCTGCCAAATGTTTTCAACCCTTTCTGAAAACAAACATGAATAACTTGTAGCACCAATATGCAAGTAGGGAAAGGTACAATGTATGAAATCTGTCTGACAGCAGCAGCAGAGAGAAGAGAGGGAAACCAAATGTGTGTGGCCCCTAAAGTATGACCCTGGCTGGGTCCCACAAAACAAAAGAACACATTGTAATTTCTTCCCCAACATCAGATGAAGTTAAACTGCACAGCGTTGTTTAGGTGGGAAATATCTAACGCATTCTCATGGCAAGACGTGGGTAACCGTACGTAATAGAAATTTTGCTGCATTACGTAGGCAGATTTACCATATAGCTAATCAAAATGTGAGTTTTTTTACGTATTGATTCTCCATTCTACTGGAAGCAGTGCTCGAAGTGGGGCGGTACTCATCAGTACGCAGTCCCGGCACCTCTACATTTTACTCTTAAGCGTACCTGCACTTTTTCTTCCGTACCACCAGGTAGCCGGTACTCAATAACACAGACAGAGAAAGCGTCAATGTCAGAGAGATTGGTAATGATCCTAACGTTACATACACCACACTACCCAGAGGGCACTATGTGACTTCAAATCAGAAAGGTACTAGAAGAACGCTTGTTCCAGAGCCAGACACCGTCAACAGAGGTCCAAGTCCAACAGAAACATTAGGTACGATTCATTAGCTTCAAACTAACGTTAATTAAAACCCTTCACAGTATCCCTGTGGGTTAAACACAGCCGGAGCTATAGCGCCTCAAAGTTGGTCATGTTTTTTAGATGGAAGCCTTTTTTACTAAACACATTACAGACAGGATGTAAAAAAATAGCTGGGATTTCAAAAACGTATAGAAATCTAGTAAGAAATGGGTGTAGCATTTTGATGTTGACTTGGTTGTATGGCCTCCAAACTTTGCACACTGGTCCACGAGCCCCGGGGGCTTGACAATATGCATTAAAATGCCTTATTCATCATGGTTTACAGGCTGGAACACATAAAATATATATTTTTTTTGGGGGGGGGTTAATATTTAATAAAACAAAATTCAATAACCCAGGCTGTTGGATTTCATTCATTCATGTTGTACCCATGGGTCTGCTGAGTCAAAAACCATAAAGCACTTCACTATAGGTCAAAGTATGACCTTTCTATAGGCCAAAATATGAACTTTGTGCCAGGTGGACCTAAAACTCCTTAGACCTTGAAGGTTGATGTGAGCGGAACTGTTAGCATTAATGAGGAGTCTGCAGCTACCATCCTTAACGTTACCATAGTCAATGACACCGATGTCAAATGTGAGTAACGAAAAACACATGCATGGCCTTACTGTTGGTCAAGGGACATACACACACACAACTTGTTTAAAAAAATACATTTAGCTTAGTGTTGCATGGTGCACCGATACTTCAAAAGTATCGCGATTCTCTGAGATTAAAAACGTCACGATTCCTAAATTTATTAGTATCGATACTTCTAAGAATGACCACGTTCCAGATTTGTAAGAGACGTATTTCATGTTGTTGTGTGCGCAATGCACGCTTCCAGTGCCTCCCTATGGACGTCTGTGTTTTTTCTCCTCATGCACGCAGCAAAGAAGCTGCAGCTGTCATGTGACAAACAAACACTACAGCGAGATGCTGCACGTGCGAGCAGAAGTGTACAAGTGCTTTGCCTGCCTTGCTGACAGTGAGGGGAAAGGTACCGATAAGTCGAGACCTGTTTGTCGTCAGTGTTACAAACAAATGCAGTGAGCCAACACCTCGAACCTGGCGAAACACTTGGCTGACAAGCATGCCGAATTGTACAAGGAGTTTAAAGACCGACAGGTTAGTATGTGAAAGATAACATGATCACGTTCATGCCCTTAAGTCAAATGAGGAGGCTAAGGTTAATTTTGTGACAAGTCACTATTTTGCACCACCGTAGTTTGACGAGGCTATCTAGAGAAATAGTAGGCTAACTATGGGCATGATCCTCATGGCTAACCAATAGCCTGCATACAGCTAATTCAACATCTCTGAAAACGCATATTTCATAGATAACGTTAATCATTTGCAAGCTGCTAAAATAAAGCATACAAAACATCAGCTAAAATCATCTATAGGCTATATGATTATAATCAGAGCATGTGCATGTTTGTCAGTGACTTATTTATATTAGGTTATTATATGATTAGAATGTTGTCCCGGTTTTAAAATAAAGCACAGCAATGATATTTGAGAGTGTTTCTCCCTTTTCAGGAAAAGTATCGAAAAAGTATTGAAATCGCAATTCTTTACTTGGTATCGGTATCGAAACAATAATTTTGGTATCGTGACAACACTAATATAGCTACATTGTTATAATAACAATAAATTCTTGTTGTACCAGCAATATCTCAAAAGTTTAGTTTTTCACTGTAGAAATCTCAAATGTCATAACCATTTGCCAATACAAGAGAGTACCGGCACCTTTTTTTCCCCACTTCAAGCATTAACTGGAAGACTTCAAAAAGAATAGACCAATCGTTCACAATTTAAATTACTTGGAGAACATTTAGTTCAGGGATAATATGCTAGGTTATTGATGTACGGTTAAGTTTAGGGTAAGGGGTTAAGGTAATCTGACATTTATGTTTCGTAAACATGCGAGGCATACGTTTTCCTGTCTCTGGAAACGTCACATGTGGACATATGTTTTTTTTTTTATGTTGTACGATTTTGTACGTATCCCCAGAAGAACAGCCTGAAATATCAGGTTGGTTTTAATGAAGGGGAAGGGATAATACCAATTACAGGCATGGAAAATGATTGAGTTTGGTTTATAAAAGGGAGATGTGGACTTTGTTGGGAAACAAGGCTGTAGAGAGGGCAACCGTAAATCTCAGAATTTATCCCAAATTACGTTCTCAGGAAACTATTTTGAAAACCTAAATTACGTTCTATGCCAACCTATTTAGGGTGTTTTTACGTTTGAACTGCACGTTTTGTTATTAGGCTATATTTATACTTGAATTACGTTGCTCCGGTACATTTCGTTTAGCGGATTTATGCGAGAACATTCCATAC